>JANVCC010010204.1:8347128-8432801 GCA_025345505.1 Todiramphus chloris collaris
CTAATCTACCCTACAACCTAATCTACCCTACAACCTAATCTACCCTAACACAGGTCACTCAGGAACGCATCCAGGTGAGTTTTGAAAATCTCCAGAGAAGGACACTCCACAACCTCTCCGGGCAGCGTGTTCCAGTGCTCTGTGACCCTTACTGTAAAGAAGTTCCTCCTCATGTTAAGGTGGAACCCCTTGTGCTCCAGCTTATATCCATTCCCCCTAGCCCTATCACAAGGCACGAGTGAGAAGAGGCTGTCCCTTTCCTCTTGACACTTAGCCCTCCTATATTTATAAACATTTATCAAATCCCCTCTCAGTCTTCTCTTTTCCAGACTAAAGAGCCCCAGGTGTCTCAGCCTCTCCTCATAAGGCATGTGCTCCAGTCCCTTAATCATCCTTGTAGCCCTCTGTTGGACTCTCTCAAGCAGATCCCTGTCTCTCTTGAACTGGGGAGCCCAGAACTGGACACAATACTCCAGGTGAGGTCTCACTAGTGCAGAGTAGAGGGGGAGGAGAACCTCCTTCGATCTGCTAGACACGCTCCTCTTGATACACCCTAGGATACCATTGGCCCTCTTGGCCACAAGGGCACATTGCTGCTCCATGGAGAACTTGTTGTCCACCAGGACTCCCATGTCTTTCTCCACAAGACTGCTCTCCAGCAGATCACCTCCCAGTCTGTACTGGTGTAATTTATTGTTCTTACCTAGATGCAGGACTCTACATTTATCCTTGTTAAACCTCATTTGGTTCTGCCCTGCCCAGTTCTCCAACCTGTCCAAGTCTCGCTGGATGGCCGCAGAGCTTTCAGGTGTATCTGCCAATCCTCCCAGTTTTGTGTCATCAGCAAACCTGCTGAGCAGACACTCTGTCCTGTCATCAATGTCATTGATAAAGATGTTGAACAGGACCGGACCCAGCACTGATCCCTGGGGGACTCCACTGGTTACAGCTCTCCAGCTGGATTTGGCACCATTGACCACCACTCTCTGGACTCTATTGTCCAACCAGTTAATAATCCATCTTACTACCTGCTCTTCTATCCCATACTTCCCAAGCTTCTCCACAAGGATGTTATGGGAGACTGCGTCAAAAGCCTTGCTAAGGTCAAGATAGACTATATCCACTGGTCTCCCTGCATCTAGCCATCCAGTTACAATATCAGAGAAGGCTATTAGATTAGTCAAGCATTCAAATCATAACATACAACGAATTTGCTTCTAACTTTTAGAGTATCACTATTTACAACAGTATAATTTACTTTCAGAATCTTATTTCCTTTCAAGCTGAATGTTTTCACCAGAATTATCTTATAAATATTATAGTTTCATTCCTGAACAGTTGTTGTCATCATATTTTACAGAATTTTTCTTTAATTGACAGTATGAAAATATAGTAGCTTTAAATACAAATGTATCTCAAGATATATACACGAATTACAACTGTGGAATGTTATCTGTACTGCTATTCAGGTTATCATCTTAGGATATTGTATCTGCTCAAATATTCTGCCTGTCACATCTTTTCTGCTAAGAAATTTACTCCTCCAAAGTTGCAATAGAAAACATTGTTTTTCTGTGAAAGCATTTTGTTACTCATGCTACAATCACGTTAGTTTAAATTATGAACTCAACCCGGCCTTTTGCACCGGGACTATGCAACAACAATACCTTTTGCCAACACTAGGAGGCAACACATTCCACCAGCCATTCATACTCTGATATGAAACGCACTTGAACACTTGTTTTATAAACAGTCCACCAATTAAGAAGTAGTATACTAAGTTATGCATGTTACTTTCTCAAGACTTCAGTCTTGTCCCAAAGAACACTTGACCAGAACTATGAAACTGTACTTGAACAAGGAAAGTTTATAATTAGTTAAAAATATTTTCTTATATATAGAGGTAGAGTAGTCCATCCTTAAATGGACTAAATATTTCTCAGTCCGCTAATGAAGAAAACATTGATTTCATAATGTTATTATGAAAGCAGGACATGTGACCTTATTTTATTTCCTGGAACACTGAAACAGAAGCAAGTAGTAAGGAAAAGTTAAATTTATTTCCCAAAACCTATTTCAGTTAAATTCACATCATCTTTCTGTAATTTAAATCTTCCTGCTTCAACATATTTTCTGTTGTTGTTTTCTTCCTGTTTCAACACTGAAATACTGAAGAGTGTTTTCAGATTTTTTTTTTTTTTGTAAACTGTGATCTGTTCATATTTACCAGTTTTGATGGCATATAATTTGTCAATTTTTCTACAACTATCTAGAAACTGAGGGAATGGAAATAAGTATCTCAATATGCACACACTTTCTTTTGTTTGAATTCTGTTCCTCATTTCTCAGAAGCAATTTGCTTAACACCAGAATAAAAGGCAAGAAAAGTGATACTTACAGCCTACTGTAACTGTAATTCCATAAATATTCTGCTCAATCTGTCCATCTGCTAAAATGTTGCACGTCAGAGGAGTAGCTAGTGAAGAAGTGTCATTAAATGTAACACTGGAAACTGTCCTGTTTATTTCATGGTACTGTTCTTTAGGTACCACTCTATTTTTAATTTTCCAGATAATTTGATTAGCATAGATGTTGCCGAAGTCAAGACAACTCTCATTCAAAATGCATAATGCTGTGAAATTGGAACCAAGGGCCAATACAGGAGACTCTGGGATGATGTGACCACATGACTGTACAAGTCCACCTGAAACTAAAAAGAAAAAGAAATGCATCTTTATTAAAAACTCCAGACTATTCCATAATCAGCACTGCTGATACAACACAAATGTAATGTTATAAATACTACAGGTGACTAAGCAGGAAACATATTAGTTACTTGACAATTATAAAATGTAAAATGCTTTAGTGGACCACCAAGCAGATTTAAGGGGCAAAACAAGTGTAATGTTTCCCAGGCTTTGAAAAAGCATTTTACCAAGCAAGAAAAGCTATGTTAATACACAGGGGCCTTTACAGAGAGAGGAGTCTAGGACTGAATATTCAGTATGTTTTGAAGGAGCAAAGTAATATACTTGAGGTTACTCCTGCAGTTAAAAATGTGGTTTATGTTGATAAAGGAATTGGGATAAGTGTGCATCTTTGTTTCAGCAGACTAGTTTTAGAAGAGCTGCATGCAAGAAGTTAAATACTTGAGTTGTGCACACTAAAGCTTTTGAAATGGATAAAGCATATATAGGAGTTATAGCTAACTCTGCATATTTTACAGTGCTCTTTTTACAAAGGAGCTTCAACACAATAAAACTGTTACTATTGCTACAGAATCATGTAAAGAGAAGAGTGTCAAGTTTTAAAGATGAAATACGTGACTGAAATACTGCCTAGAATCAACATCCACACTCAACACCTTGAGGAAGATCATTTCCTACACAACTGCAATGCCCCATGGCTCTAACTTCATCACAGAGTCTACTACACTAGTTCAGTTAGCTTATTGCTTTAACAGCATTTAGTCTGACCAAGACATGCTTTCATTTAGATAACATTTGGCATATGTGAAATGAAGCTTCAGTTTACTGCAGTGACCAGCGCCAGTTAGGGGATCCAGAGCAACCTCCACTGACCAAAGTTGCTCTTCACTATGGCTGTACGCAGATGAGCAATGAATAGACACATAAATGAGTACTGGGTTAACATGCATTATTTTACCATAGTATTAAGAGCATAAACTAGGTCTCTCAATCCTAATACACCTTGCTTTCTACCTGCACACCACAAGTATCTAGACAAAAAGCAAGTATGTGCTTGAAGCATCTGATTAAAGAAGTACTACAAATCTATTGTGTTTGAAACAGAGATGTCTTACCTTTGAAAGAACAAATACTCAAGAGCAGATATAAGCCATGGGCCACCCAGCTCCACCCAGAAAACATGATGCACAGAATTCCTGTAACAGAGAATTTTTATACTTTTAATTTAAAATATTCACTTTAGATCACTGTCAAATTTAGATTGTCTATGACAATTTCTCAGGCATGCACATTTACTTTTCCTGAGTTAGTATCTTCTCACTCTAGAGAAAGAAAAGGCATATTGTTTCCATTTTACTCACTGCTCTAACAAAATCCAGTGTCAACTTCAGACAACTGTTGCAGTTTAAAGCCTCTTTAGTTACAAATTTAAGATACGCATTAGCTTAAGGTTTTCATGTCATATATGGAAATGAACTTCACTGGTACTTCTGTGGGAGGTTCAGTTAGAATAGAGTGTTAACAGTGTGGCTTGGGTTTTAAAGCAAAACCATATGAAATCAATGGTGGTTACCATACTTACCTAGCATTCAAAAGGCACTGATATAAATGCTTTGCACAAGGTTCACAACAACTCACATAAAACTATGTGTCTCATTCACAAAAGTGACTTAAAATACATTTAAGAATTACGAAAAAACAATGCTTCCATATCAAAACCTGTTGATTACTACAGAAAAAAACATTAACTAATCCCTCAAAACCTTACAAAGGAGTTTGTAATTCCTCAAAAGATGGCAAGTTTTTTTTAACATCTTATGTTCTTTATTTCTGTATTACACCAGAAATCACTTATTCTCCATTTTGACAGTACAAAAGAATAGTTTAGAGAAACCGAAGCATTCACAGTGTGGCTTCCACTGCAGTTGTTTTGAAGCCACAGAGTGTCTTTTGGATTTCTTGGTGAGCAGTTATGAAGCAGCCCTAAATTACTAAAAAGCATATGAGCATTCTCTACTAAGCATATAAGCTATATTATTTTTAGTCACACTTGTGCATCTTTACAGGAGTACGTAGATTAGCTTAGTCAAATGGGCATTTACTCCACAATCTGTTTTCCAGAAGCAGACTGTATCGTTCTTACAGCTAGAAACTAAACATAAGTTTATTAAGATTTGAGATGAGATTGACTGTAGCAACCCTGCTTCTGAAGCTTTATTCTCACCGACCTGACAAAACTTCTTTGGAAACTGGGATTCTGAGCTTTCCTTCTATATCCCCTAGAAAGGAAAATTTAAAAGCTAGAGTTACTATTATCAGAAGAAAAAGAAACTGCGATTTAAGACAAAAAATACTCATTTGCTCTAATTGTATGTAGTTAACTTTATAATATAACAGAAAGATTCATACAGTTCAATAAAACTAGACAAGACATTTCAGAACTGATATATCAATACCAAGACAGAACCTCATCCCTTCAGGGTCAGCGCATTAAGCTTTTGTTGTTGTTGTAGTTTTGTTGTTGTTTTTTTTTTTTTTTTACACTAATCAAGGTAAACTGTGTAATGTAAAAAAAAAAAAAAATCTCTTCACAAAAAATAGAAACCAACAACAGAAGCCAATGTCAAATCTTTATTGTAAAGTCTTGGTAGGGCTCACCAACATAGATGTGTTTCAGTTACGATTAAATGGCTAGACTCACTCAGCACTATATATGCATCTGTATTTGTGAGCTCTTACTCAAAGCTCACCAAAGTTTCCCATAAAGTTTCTATTTTATACTAATAGTATTGATGATTAGAGGACTTAGTTAACAAGCATTTATATTTGTTACTAGAGGTTGTTTGGCATTTGAATAACAAGACCTTTATAATTAGGCTGTAGTTCTATGGCGTTAAGAATCAAACTCATTTTTTCAAGCTCATTTTCCCTAGGATAGATTCAAGTACTGTCATGGGGCTGGACATGAAGACCATTATACAAATGGTTATGAACAAAAAGTTCATAATTTAAATATACAAAGATGTATTGCATTTATTACAAGCATACAGTAAGAGAAGTAAACCAATTGATTTTTGCTTATTACAGATGTAGTCTTCCAGTATCTGAAAAATAAGCTTTCTACCCAGCCATGCCTCTCTGTATTTTAAAACCCCAACTGGTTTCACTAATTTTAATACTTTCACTTGGTGAATACAGCCAAACTCAGAGGAGTATTTTATTTTGATTTAGGTCTTCAGACACTGAAGAAAACCAGCACACAGGAATCTATTTTTGTGTCTTGACTTTAAGATTTATCAGAAATACTTCTTGCTGCCTAAAGCTTGTTGTGCTCTACTAAGGACAGATCTTATGATTTGGTACTTTAAGCAAGATTCACCGAAAGCTATTTAAGTTGAACAAGTTGAGCTGCAGAACATCTGAACCTTCTGAGAACCCTGAGGGCAGCTACAAGCTACACTTTCCTGCTACTTGACAAAAGGTGCAGAACAACAGCAGAAGTAGCTTCTGAAGAGTTAAGCAAATGTAAAAAGGCAAAAAGTCAAGTTTTTAGAAGAATTTTCAATAGAGCATTTCTCTCATGTGGTATCACAAGTGGTGCCACATTAGAATAATAGCAGTGTCAACTAAGCTAAGCATTACCTCGTTATAAAGTTATTGGTTTTCTTTTTGGTAATGGTGTATTTGAGGTTATTTTATTTCCACAAAAGTATTCAAGAACTGTTAGTGTTAAAATCATATTAAATATTGCTCAGATTAATAAAAAAAAAATACTGTGAAGCACCTGAAGGAACTTAAAAGCCCTTAATTTACAAAGCAAAAATAAACTCAACAGAAGTTAGTAAAATCGATATTTTATTGTAAAGTATGACATATTTTGTAAGCAATCAAAATAAGATGACTTCATCTTTTAAAATAAATGCCATTTCTATACTCAACTATGTTTCAGACCTGGAATGACATGTTTTAGTTGTCCTAAACAAATTCACTTACACGTGGGAAGATGAAGTCTAAATCTACGACTTTGCACTTTGGGAAATTTAGTATTTAAGAAAGCAAAGAAACACTCCACAGATGACAGTACTTATTCCACCATACTCAGCTACTGCAAACAAGGCAACTGAGACTCACGCTCCATCAGCTGCAACAGAAAAGTGGTATGACCACCCACCTACAGTACAGGAAACAACTAATTGTGACTATAGTGTCAAAATCATGCTACAGTTCAGCACGCATCTGCTTTTAGGCTATTGTGATGTACTTTATTTTTTCCTCCAATGATCAATGCAGTTTGAAGCTACATACTTCTGAACTCACAAAGGGGCTATGGCAATCTCTTCTAACGTGTGCTTATTTTTTAAAACATTAGCATCTCTTGTTTTTACAAGACTAATTCTTAACTGGAATTTATTTCTAGGGGAAAGAACCAGAGTTATGCTAAGCACTTCCATTCATCTTGTTTAGATGAAAGCCATTAAAAAAAAAAAAAAAAAAAAAAAAAGGAAAAATATGGTGGAACTTGTAACTAGCAGAACGTGGAGATCAGACTGAGGACTATACTTCCACGGAAACTAGTGTCTTCTAATCTGAACATATAACGATGCTCATGTGCAGACAGTGCAGAAACCCTACATATAAGCTATACCAAAATTTCAAAACATAGTGCAGTCATTCAAAAGAAATGCTGCTAAATACCAACAAGTCTGGTTTAAAATACTTAATGGTGAACAAGTTGCAAGTCTGGACCACAGCAAACTCAATAGTTTCAGCAGTTATGCAGCACAGACCAAAGTCTCCTGTTTTACAGTCTGGTGGTCTGTTGTAGAATCTAAGGTGAAAGTTCAAACTGGTGCTGAACTAACACTGAAGGATCTAATCAGCTCAAAAGCTTTTTATTAAAAAAAAAGTCAAATTAACATTTTATCTATATTACGTTGTTGTTGTGCACCACCAAGTGAAAAGCAAGGGAGATAGCTAAAGAAACGGATGTTAGAAGTTTGTCAGGTTACTTTCACAGTTAGGTCTGCAAAGTTGCAAAGGATCAAAGTCCATCAAGATACTACACAGTAAAAACAACATGGTCAATTTAGAACTGCTGCTGGTGGTGACAGTCCTTAACTCACAGAACATAGGCTATCTTAAAGAGGAAATAAAACTGCTAGAATACTGCAGTTCCTTCAGTAAAGACAGATCTGAAACTCATATGCCATGAGATTATCCCATTTAATCTTTAAATCATATGGGACTTATATCACTCTTCACATCCTCCTAACATAAAAAAAAAAAAAGCCCAACAAAAAACCAAACCACTAAACCTTTATGCTTGACCCTTAAAAACCTTTCAGGAAGTGTCCTATGGAAATCTAGTAACAACCCTAAAGTCATGCTTTATATGCACAAAGTAGCAACAACATTGAGTTTTGTTACTAACCTGTGAATAAGAGTTATTGAAGAAACACCAGGCATACATGCAAAACAGACATCATTACTTAT
The DNA here is from genome assembly GCA_025345505.1 of Todiramphus chloris collaris. Taxonomy (NCBI): domain Eukaryota; kingdom Metazoa; phylum Chordata; class Aves; order Coraciiformes; family Alcedinidae; genus Todiramphus; species Todiramphus chloris. Next base: position 8,355,330 of record JANVCC010010204.1, read on the forward strand.
TTTGTGCAACAGACAGAAGTCTTACAAATTAATCTTATTTCATAAATAATGAGAACTATCCCAAAATGAATATAGGTATATGTCACCTCTTCATTTCAGAGGGGTGACAATTACTGTCCATGTGACCTACAAATGACAATTTCAGTTTAAAAGACTACAGAAAAAAAGCAAAAAACCCCCACGTTCTTGACATCAAAGCCAGCTTGCTTGTCTGTAAATATAGATAACACCAAGACTATCACAGGAAGGTGTTAGGCCTATTAAGATTCCTCAACACTACAATCACAAAAGCCCAAAGGTTGCTGGCAAATGGATTTCCAGAAATATCCCCCCAAAATGAATTAAAGGCTAATCTTGCAGTTTCAAGTTGTAATCTCTTACCAAGAATCCACACAGTTCAGGCAGATAGTGCAAGTGATACTGCACACAGCAGCTACTGCTTGAGGTTTTGTAAGAAGCCAGGTAGTACTTTAAAGACCATCCAGTAGCTGTGACTATTCTCAAGGAATTTTGATTACTCAAACTGTAACTGCTTTCTAGATAGGAGTATTTAATCTGCAAGCTTCCTTCCAATTTACTTCCTTCTTGAAATATTTATAAGACTCAAAAAAACCAAACACCCCTAAAAGAATGATTTTAAAATCTTACATAATATTATATGCACAGAATATTCTGAAATTGATTTTAATTTTTAAAATACCTATATAGAAATGATACCTATTTGGTGAAGGGGATAGAGATAAGTCATTTGTCTACACTACTCATTGCTTCGCCTCTAGGAGGCTTCTGCCGACCTCTGGGGTTTTAGTATAGCACTCAGAATAAAACAGTCCAAACAATGAGGCACAAATTAAAATGACTGAAATAGAATCATAGAATCATTATGGTTGGAAAGGATCTCCAGGGTCATCAAGTCCAACCTTTGTCCTAGCATTTCTCTAACCACTACACCATATCCTCAAACTCCACATCTAATCATTCTTTAAACACCTCCAGGGATGGTGACTCCACCACCTCCCTGGGCAGCCTGTTCCAGTGCCTAACCACCCTCTCAGTGAAGAATTTCCTCCTAATATCTAATCTAAACCTCCCCTGATGCAACTTTAGTCCATTCCCCCTTGTCCTATCATTACTAATTTGAGAGAAGAGACCAACAGCAGCCTCTCTACAACCTCCTTTTAGGTAGTTGTAGAGGGCAATAACGTCTCCTCTCAGCTTCCTCTTCTCCAGACTAAACAAACCCAGTTCCCTCAGCCGCTCCTCACAGGGCATGCTTTCCAGCCCTTTCACCAGCTTTGTTGCCCTCCTCTGCACTCGCTCCAGCACCTCAAGGTCCCTCCTGTACTGTGGTGACCAAAACTGGACACAGTACTCAAGGTGTGGTCTCACAAGTGCTGAGTATAGGGGTACGATCACCTCCCTACTCCTACTGGTCACACCATTTCTGATACAGGCCAGGATGCCACTGGCCTTCTTGGCCACCTGGGCACACTGCTGGCTCATGTTCAGCCGGCTATTGACCAACACCCCCAGGTCCTTTTCCACCAGGCAGATCTCCAGCCACTCCTCCCCAAGCCTGTAGCATTACTGGGGGTTGTTGTGACCAAAGTGCATGACCCGGCACTTGGCTTTGTTAAACTCCAATACTTACAGGCACCAAACATTTGCTTTCAAGAATTGAGTTCTTTCTGGTACCTTCTTAAACTAAAGAACACTTTATCTAAATTGTTTCAGTTTTTTTGTTTTTTCAGATAGCAAGCAACTTTAATCTAAAAAGCAAACAAATACATACAAAATAATATCTTAGCATTCCATGTTTTCCTCTTGAAGAGAAACCTTTGAGACTGACAACCACCCATGCTGATTCTCTCATTTAGAGAACTCTTATTAATACAAAAACCATTCTAAACAAATCTGGCAAGAGGTTTATTTACTTTCATACAACTGTGCTCATGCTAATTCTACAGATAAGCAGTATCAGAGAGGTGTATCTCCTATTCTGAGTAAAGACTTAGAGATAAGCATGTAACTTCTACTCCCTCCATCCCGCAGGCCCCCAAAAGTATATATAGGCTTTACTTGAAGAGATCACTTTTCTAGACATGTAAACAAGATCCAAATATTTATTTTTAATGCTTAATTTCTAGGAAGTAATATCAAATTTTCATCACATTTTCTACCGATTATTATTTCTCTGAAAGAAACAGTATTTAGGATGGTAAGTATAACTTTTACATTCTACAAAGTAAAAGAGAGTGGGGAAAAAAAAAGAAAACCAAACCAAACAAAGAAGCAAAACCAAAAAACAACCAACCAAACAAACAACAAACCCTGCAACTCCCCAAAGTATCTGACTATAGGCTGTGGACCCCCTTTTTTTTTTTTTTCTCCTCAGTGACAGGACAGACCACTAATCACAAAACTATAACTCCATATATTCTATTACCAGGTTTCTCCTTCAGAAATGCCTCAGAAGTAACAAGCTGTTACCAGCTGACAATCACCAGATAAGCATTAAACAAGGATGAAAACTGAGACAGGGATTTATTCTCCACTGCACTGCCAGCACGCTTGGCAGATCTCTTTCCCTTGTGTCTCAGTTTCATCATATCCCAAGATGAAAATAATGACTCCATTTTTCTTTAGGAAGAGCATCAGAGACCCAGTGCAAGGGCAACTGTCGATCAGGCCCACAACTGCAAGACGGCAGATGACGCAGGCTGCTCACTGTACCCTCTCCTCCCTAATTCCACAGAGATTCCTTCCCGTAGCCCAGGTGTAAAACAAAACAGTGCCTTCCTTTCAAGGCCAGAATTTTTCTACCTTCTGGTCTACAGCCAACAAGAACAGACCATTTGTGATGATGGTAACAAAACACAACGTTTTTCAACAAGAAACACTTGCTTGTAATATGGGCAAGCTTATGAGAGAGCTAAAGACACTACTCCAGTGAGGGTCACAGCACCTTTATTAATTAAGACTGCTGGCACTAACAACCACCGGCACTACAGAAAAACACGAATAATCTTCAGACTCCCTCCGCGCCACGGCAGCATGTCAAGAAAAACTGCATTGTGGAGGACGGGATGGTGCACCCACAACAGCTGGTACCTCGAATACGGACAGGAAAAGGGACTCGGCAGCCCTTCAGGCCCCCATGCCGAGGAGGCAACCAACGGCCCGGCAGCGGGCGAGGCCACACTGCCTTTAAAACAGTACTACGGGACCACCTCCATCAGCGCCCGAGGAGGGGTAGTCGGGCGGCCGCTGCGGGGAGCTGGCGGCCGCAACCGCGCCCCCTCACAGACTGCCTGGCCAGGCCTCTCTCGGGGAAGGCTGCTCACGGCCGCGGAAGACTGCAGCCGAACGTCGCCGCCGGGGGAAGGCGAGGAATCGTCTCGGGAAGGGAGTGGTGTAGGGCTTACGTCCCCCCCCTCGCCTCCCAGTCAGTTTTGGCCGAGCGCCCACCCGCCCGCTCTGGTGTCCCCGCCCGCGGCACACGGCCGGGCCTGCCGAGCCCGGCTACGGCCCGAAGAAGAAGAGGAAGACCAGGCCAAAGCCTCCCCCCGCCGGCGGACGCTCCTCACTCAATGAGAGAGGCGAAGAGAAGCGGCGGAAAAGCTGAGGGACGCCTAAGGGGAGAAACCGCCTACGGCTACCATACCCCCGTCCCTTACCGGCTCCTGCCGCTGCCGCCACCTCACAGTGCCCGACGCCCCGCCGGCTGCCTCTAAATAACGGCTCCGCCGCGCCGCGCCATCGCGCCGCCGTCCCTCCCGCGCGGCCCCGCGCCCGGTCACGCTCCCCCCCCCCTTCTCCGCCGCGCCCTTCCCTCGTCGAGTCGTGCCGCCATTGGCGCGCGGGGTCCTCGACGTCGCTGTCAGGGGGCAGTGGGCGGAAGGGGGAGGAGCTTCCCGTAAGGCGCCGAGCTGCGGCAGTGTCCCGGGCGCGGGGAGAAAGGGAAGGGCAGCAGGGGCGGTACATCGTGTACTGTGGCCCGTCCCGTCCCGTCCCGTCCCGTCCTGTCCTGTCCCGCCGCTGTCCGACCGGCGCTCCTCGTCTCCCTCGGCGGTGTCTGGGCCCCCCATTCCCTTCGGAGCAAGGCTTCCCGTAGGCTTTTCCCTTCAAGGTGTGTTTCAGGGTGTGTAAGAACAGACGAGGGGCTGCAGGACCTCCCCGGCTTCCTGGGGAGGGGGCGGGCGTGCAGCCATCTCCGTCGACCCCTGCGGCCCTTACGGGCGCGGTGGACGGCAGCCGTAGGACCCCCAGCAGGGGCGAGCAGGCCCCCGGCCGGGCGGCCTGCGGCGAGGCCTCTGGAAGCTTCTCTCCGCCCTTAAGCGGACGGACCTACGCTGCCGGAGCGACGGGAGTGTCCTCCCGGGCAGGCCTGAGAAGCGAGCAGCCTTACCAGCGTTTCGCAAGCGTGGTTAGAGAATACTCTTATCAACGGCAGCCGTGTTAGCAAGACGCAGTTATCGAAAGCTCGGCCTAGAAAAGGTGTTAGTGGAAGGCTGAGTTGCTAGGAAATGGTCCTTAATATAGATCGTTCATGTGATCCGGATCCAAGGAAGCCTCTGTATTCCCTCGATGGTTAGTTATCTGTTTCTTCATTCAGTAACCCTGAAAAATTACCCTTGTAAATGGGACACACACACGGAGTCTAGGATGTCCTTTTCATTCCATATTTCAGTGTCACATCCACAAACTTGCACTGTGTTAAGAGTGTCAAAGTGTAGTCAGGAAAGTACCCAGACATCACTGATGTATGCTCAAATTGCTTCCTGTCATATGCTGTAGGCTTTTGCCCATTAACTTTTTAGATTAGCTTTGGGCTTGGGTGGGATATTAACTGTATCGTAGTTCTAGGAATAGGCAGATCAGCTAGACAAAAAGGGCATCTGCTCCAAGATCCTTTTCAAACACTGGCTGGCATGAGCTGCTAATGAGAAAAGATTAAGAATTCCAGAAAAAGATAGCGGAATATAATCTGTTTCTCTTGTATTTAGTAGCAGTCTCTGGTTATCTTTTATTTACTTTCTCAAAAAGTAAACAGGAAGTAATCAGACAAAAATATCATTATTAACTCTGAGAATGTTGTGTGTTTTATACATAACAGACTAAAGCTGATGGGCGCTTCAGAGGTAATTTTGTTCCTCTGCTTTCCTCAAGACAAAATTAGCTATACTTAAATAGTTTCTGATAGGTATTTATCTAGCCTGCAAAATAAAATTTATTGCTTCATGCTTCTACTCACAGCTGATGCTCTTTCTAGGAATCTTAGATGCCTATAGTGTTGACTGTTTCTCCCATTGGTGGTCTCTATAATTAACAGACACAGTCCTTTCCATCTTTTAAAGGTTTTTGGTGTTCGAAGTCTTCTTAATGTATCAGGACAACTGACATCTGTGGAATGTTTCACATTGTTTTCATTATGAAAAAAAGTACTTCAGCATTACAATTTCTCACTTTTGTTTTCTCTTCATATAATTGTTTGTGTGTTTGTGCTTCTGTTGATGTAGGATTACAGTCTGAGAATCACGTATAATTAGTAAATTTTCAGTCTGAATGGCTATCCCTGCTTCAGCACCCTCAAAAAAAGTTGGTGTTTGGCAGCAGAAGTTTCAGTGGAAGCAAGATCCAACTAGAGGAACACAATTTTCTTTTTTTTTTTTTTTTTTTTTTCTTTTCCTTGTTTTAGTATATTTCCTGTGTATTTATAAGATCATTAAAGTTCTACTGCTAAATATACATTCCAGGAGTAAATGCTCAAATCTTCTCCCTTCCCCCAGCCAACAGGAGGCCTCTTGTGACATTCCGAAATCTGATAGCCTGAAGCGATTTCCTGGTTTATTGCCAGAACTTGTAGAACAACACCCCCTCTTCAAAACCAATCCTATCTCAGGCCTCACTTATGTATGACATGTATTGTAACTCTTCAAATAAGCGAGAGCTCTTGTATTTCACAGGCTATTTATGGACTCAATGTAGAACTAGTTCCACGTAGCTGAAGTTACACAGAAGCACAAACCAAGTTTTTTGTAATTGTACTTAATTCTTCTGTATTGGCACAAAATATCATTAATAGAGTAACTATTTAGTTGCTGTACTCAGTACTGTGTGAGCTCTTCTAGGATGATTTGCTTTCCATATTTTTTGTAGTTTGAAAGGTGATAGTATGTTTGCCTGTATACGTTTTCCTCCCCTTCAGAACCTTTTGCACACTTGAAGCATAGAAATATACCCGAAAAGTGTAAAGAAATAACATTACGGGCAGGACAGGCCGAGTCCCTTTTCTCCATGGTATCAGTTAGCAGGCACAAGTCTGTCCTCCATTTTCCAGCAGCCCTGCCTGCAATGGTGACATGGGTGGTGGGGTAGCCACTGTCCTTGTCCTTGTGGGTGACTTGAAGACAGTTTTCATAGTTCCTATTGATCACTTAGTTGATCTTGTTTGTCTTGTTAGTCCAGTAATTCTCAGTCAGGGCTGCTATTTGGGTTGCCTTATGGTACTTAGAGGAAATAATTTTATATGCATACTGCATATGGAAGTAAGTGTACTTAAATGTGGTAAGGTATATTTTTCTTAACATCATCCATCCCAAATGTGGTTTGTAGTAATCTTTTCCTTCTTTCACAGGCAGGACTGAATGTTTCAGGCAATTACACTACCTCAGTCAGTGGGTTGAGGTTTGGTTTTACTCTTACGAAACCTAGGGTCTTAATCTGACAGGATGATTGTTCATGTTGCACTGATTTCTAGTTCTGTGTCATTATCCCCTCTAGTAATGAGTGCTTCATTTTGAATCTTGTTGGTGAAGGTGAAACTCAACTGTGGTCACAAATGCTGGGCCAAAACCTCATCTGGCATAAAAAACTTAGTCCATGGGAGCTGTAAATGCATACATTCTGGAATAGGGTCTGGTAGGCTGGAATATAAAATACTCTGAACTGTTGCCTTTTAAAATATACTGACTGTACTTCCAATAAAGACCAAAAATCTGATTGTTCTTACATCATTAAACATTTTCTGATTGTCGTGGTTTGAGCTCACCCATCTGGCAACAAAGTACCATGAACCTGCTCACTCATTCCTACCCTCGCCTGGTAGGATGTGGAGGGTTGAGACAAAGGACAGGGAGGGCTCACTCACCAATTATGGCCACCAGCAAAAGACATACTTGATTTGCAGAAGCAAAATCAATATAATTTAAATAAAGACACCACCAGTTTACCCACTGAATCAGAGTAGGACACTGGTTAATACAGCCTGATCTTAAATAAACCTTCCCCCCCACCCCTCCCTTCTTCCTGGGCCCAGCTTTGCTACCTCCTTCCCTGCAGCAGTGCAGGGGGGCAGGGAGTGGGGATTACAGTGGGTTCCAGTCCACTCCATGTTGTTTCTGCTGTTCCTTCCTCCTCAGGGGGGAAGCTCCTCACAGTCCTCCCCTGCAGCAACATGGAGTCCTTCCCATAAACAAGAGTCCTCCAGGAACTTCTCCCACCAGAGTGCGTCCTTTCCATGGGCTGTGATTGTCTCAGCAATGGACCACTCCAGCATGGGCTTCACTCAGAGTCACAGTCTTCTTCAGGCACAGCCACCTACTCTGGTGTGGGGTTCTCCACGGGCTGCAGGCAGGATTCTGCTCCACTGCTGCTCTCCATGGGCTTCAAGGGCTCAGCCTGCCATCTCACCATGGCCCAAAGGGGAATTGCAGCTCTGGCATGCCTTCCAATCTCCTTCCTTTCTAACGTAGGTGTCTACATGATTGTCTCTCTTATGTCCCACTCTTCTTCCAAAACAAAGATGCTCACAAAACAAAGGAACTATCCCAACAGGTATTTCCCCTCTTGAATATGTTATCACAGAGACAGTGATTGGCCTGGCCTTGGCCAGAACAGGTCCAACTTGGAGCTGGGGGAACTTCTTGAAGATTCTTACAGGAGACCACACCAGTAGCTTCCTCCCCACCACAAAAATCCTGCCAGACACAAACCCAACACACTGGTGCAAGAGTGTAAAAACAAATTAATAGCATGACAGGCATTTAATAAAAGCAGGGCATTAGGGTTCCCAGGTAAAGAAAATAAGCCTTTCAAGCAAGTTGCAAAGTGTCATTTCTGCACATGGATGGTTTCCTGAAAGACTCTAGTTTGATTTACTGCATTATACTCCTCCCTGCTGATACATATTATACTGCTGTATACTGTACTGCATATGCAGTATAGTACTGATATATAAGTAATATAAATACCAGTAATTTGAAGTTTCATATACCCAGAAAATTAAAAATTCACACCACATGAAAGTGCTGGTATGCAGAAACATTTTCTAAATCTGCACATTAAATTAAGCATTATATGAAATAAGTTAGTCTATGTAATTCACTAAAGATACTAAAGAAGAATAAAAGGAATTGGATAGTCTCTGGGATGATTTTTCTGTCTGCTCATTTACACTACAATTTGTGTTCCAACACAGTGCTCAAATCAGGGGTATATAGGACATTTCCAAGCTCCCATGATCCACAGTTAGGATATAAGTAGGTGGAGGATGCCTTCACACACTGCTTTTATAACCCCAGGAAGCAGGGAGTAGCCTGGGAATATGGAGGTGGACAGTAACACTTGAAGAACATTCAGTGATTGACATAGATTTCTGGGTAGCTACTTGACTGTGGGAGCAGAGATGTTTTTTAAGATGCTGTTAGAAATTACCTGGGAACAAACTTGTACCACATTTTATGGATTATTTCAGCGGTTTTTGTGTAAGTTATGACAAAGTCTGCAGTCTATGCAAAATCTACTGTAATCCTAAAATGGATGCGCCACAGAGAGTAAAAGATCTTTGCAGAATGTAGTTATGTTGTATATATTGTTATCTAAGGACGTGAGGCATCCTACAGATACATCATGAGCATGAAAAGATTCCTCAGGCCTGGATACATGTGGGTTTTTTGAGATGGGTTGCTGTCAGAACAGAGGAAAGATTTTCCAAGTCATGGATAAGCTGACTCTTTAATGTTCTGACCCATGATAAGTCAATAGTCATTTTCTGTGAGATGGTTGAATGGAACATGGAACTGCTTGGGAGGTTCAGTGACACATTCAAACCTGAAGTGATGAAAACTTCATCAACTTGTATCACTGTCCTCAACATGAATTTAGGAATATGGCTGTTCAGTGTCCTTACACTCAAGATGGATGTCTATCTTCTGATGTTCCTTACCAGTAAGAAAAGTAATTTTTTTTCCCCAGGAGCAGAGAGGACTAGTCCTTTGGAGTGGCCAGAACAGTAGCAGAATTTTGTGTTGAAGCCATAGTCTTGTAGGTCATGGATTATGGTAAAGCCCCTTAAGAAGAAGGGAGGAGGCAGACTAGGAGTCAGAAGCAAGGAAAAAATGAATGATATAACTGTTGGAAATTATTTAGTGAGTGTTATTGTATTTCTCAGCTTTATAACTTACCAGACATGAGGTGCTCAGTAACAGCAAAAAACAGGCTTGGTAATTCATGCCCTCCTTTTGAGGGAGATAGGAGGATACTGCTTTTTCCCTAGAGTATGTAGATGTTTGTGATCCTTGTGGCAAAGAGGTAAAAGTTCACCAAGCCAAGCAGCCAATATTGCAGCCAACCAAATACGTACAACCTAGGCAAAAGCAAGCCTATTTGATACTTGATGGCACTTATTGCACCAAGCAATGAATGATGCATATGGCAACAGGATTATCCTCATTCTTTAGTGTTGTTATTCTCCATAGGTTGCTAAAGTCTGAGACTCAGGACAAGGTTTTGCAAAGTCTGTAGAGCTGTAACCAGACTTCACCAATGTAGAAAATCTTGCCATCATTGGAAGAAGTTAACAATGGGGATAGTTGACTCCTCTGTATGTGATAAGTTTGACAGAGAAGCTTTGGATTTGTTGAACAGGACCCAGTTCTTTTGTTGTGATTCTCAGAGAAAGGAATGGCAATGCTGTGAAGCTGAAGCAAGGCACGTGGAATAAAAAAGATTTGTTATACCCCACTGGAAAATACTGGCATATCTAATAAATGGTGATGCAGAACCTATCAGTCTGCTTGTTCTGTGGTGGAATTTGTACAGCTCATGTAATTTTAGACCTAAGACTGATGGAACATGCTGCTAGGTGGTGCTTTTTCACAAAAGATAGTGGGCAGGACAATCAGAAAGAAAGGGGTCTGACCTTCACTGCAGAAACAAAGCGAGAAGTGGGACTGGAAAAATGAAAAGGCTTTGAAATCAAAGAAAGCTAATAGTAAACATCAGTGAAGAGAAAATAAAAATACTGAAAAGAATGAAATCAAACATAGAAAATACTAAAGTTAGAATGAGTAATACATTGAAATTTCAGTTCACTGCAAGGAAGTGCTGATTCAGGTGGTAGCTTAGATGAGCTGAAGGTGTTACGACATACTGCAGTTGCTTATGCCACATGTGTGAGCTGCCCATGAGTTCAGTATGCTTTTGGCAGCTGCTAGAGCTTTAGCTTTTAAGGCCTCTGGCATGGTTCTGCACACACAGTCTGAAGTGTAGATGCGTCCTTGGACAAATGCTTAAGGCAGAGCTCTCGGACAGTAAACAAGAAGACCCATCTAGGAGTAGTAGAAGATGATTAAAAAGGAGAGCAATATGTCCTCAGAATGAGTGGGCTTGTCTTTCCTACTAGGCCAAAAGGGCTTTAATGAGCAGTATGGCCAATAACAAATATGCCAGAAAATGTAGTTCAGTCCTTCATGGTCAAGATGATCTCGTATTCAGACAAAATAGGGTCATGAGTGAACAGAAGTGCTAGTAGCAGTAGAAAAAGGCATTCTGAAAACTTAATGTCATGGCTCAGTCTTCTTTGTTATAGGATGTGTATTACAGCCAAGCTGTGTTATAGAATTGTGGATAAATTTCTGATATCAAAACCTTAAAAATAACATATAAGTGACACTTTCTGTCCTTTCCAGTGAGCAAGGGAACAGTCCTAGTCAGACAAACTGTGACTGGCTGTGGTATTTTAGGCTTTCCTTGCGTTTTGAACAGGTTGTAACAATATTCCAGTTAGCGCAGAACAAAATCACATGACGTGCCTCTTTAGGTTGGTTGATAATTAGCTTATGAGACACAGAATTTCCAATGGAACTCATGTTCTTGGTTCTCCACTGCATAGCACAGCAGGGGCAGTGCTGGGCATGCCTGACTCCACCCTTTGGTTGCCCCAAGGCACAGTGGAGCTCTTCATACTAAGGCTAAAACTTGTCTGTGCAAGGGCAGATCTTAGGTAATGGATTGATTCTAGACACAAAGAGCTATGGTTGACCTCTTCATCTTTCCTCTAAGTGCAAGGTGTACTTCTTAATTTATATATGGAAAACAGGATCACAGAACAGCCCAACATTTAAACAAAGAGCTGTTACTTAAACAGTGAGGTATTGTCCTGGTTTCGGCTAGGATAGTGTTAATTTTTCACAAGCAGCTACTGGCCCAAACAGCTGTGAGGGCCCACAGCCGGGATAAACAACCGAACCAGCCAATGAGATATTTGATACCATACTGATGTCATGCCCACTGTATAAGGGGAGGGCTGGATCAGGTTGGAGTTGCCTGTTTTCAGCATGTAGCTTCAGCCTGCAGCTGCAGCAGGGACAGTGTGTCTTGGGTGCAGGTAGACTCACAGTTTATATCACTCAATTTAGATATTATTTCATTAGTGATATTTGTTTCTTTCTTCTCTCTTTGTGTTGTTCTGTTGAATTGTCATCTCAACCCAGCAGTCTTGCATTTTTGTTCTCCTAATTCTCCTTACCATCCTACAGGAGGGAATGTGGAGGAGGTGAAGTGGTGGGTGAATAGCTGCATAGTGTTTAGTAGTGTTCGGTTGCCAGCAGAGGTTAAACCATTACTGGTACCAGCTAGCACATTCTTATGCACAAAGAAGCTGTGATAACAAACAACAAATTTGTGTTTTCAAGTTGTGTTTCACAACTGTTAGTTATAGAATCATAGCATCATAAAATGCTTTGGGCTGGAAGGGACATGCAAAGGTCATTTAATCCAACGCCTCTGCAGTGAGCAGGGACGTCTTCAACTAAATCAGTTTGCTCAGAGCTCTGTCCGGCCTGACACTGAATATTTCTAGGGATGGGACATCTACTATCTTTCTGGGTAACCTGAGCCAGTGTTTCACCACCCATGTAAGAAATTTCTTCCTTTGGAAGATCCAGCAGAACAATACCTGGCTGTGAGCCTGGGGTCACTGGCAGAACTTTGAGATTTTTGATGACGGTTCTGTTTACATGACATGGTGATCACAAAATGATTGAGTTTGTGATTCTCAGCAAGTAAGAAGGGGGTGTCAGCAGAAGTGCCACGTTAGATTTCTGGAGGGCAAACTTTGACCTGTTTAGGAACCTGATTGACAAAATCCCTTGAGAGGCAGTCCTGAAGGGCAAAGGAATCACAGAATGTCAGGGGCTGGAAGGGACCTCGAAAGATCACCTAGTCCAACCCCCCTGCCAGAGCAGGATCACCCAGACCAGGTCACACAGGAACGCGTCCAGGCAGGTCTTGAATATCTCCAGAGAGGGAGACTCCAGAACCACCCCCCGGGCAGCCTGTTCCAGTGTTCCATCACCCTCACTGTGAAAAAATTCCTCCTCATGTTTGCATGAAACTTCCTATGCCTCAGCTTCCACCCATTGCCCCTTGTCCTATCATTGGGCATCACTGAGAAGAGCCTGGCTCCATCCTCCTGGCACTCACCCTTTATATATTTATAAACATTGATGAGGAATCTAGGAAGGCTGGACATTCTTCCAAGAAGAAAATCTTAATGGTGCAGGATCAAGCTGTCCCCATGTACAAAAAGATGAACCGGTAGAGAAGAGAATCAGCCTGGCTAAACAGAAAGCTTTGGGTGGAACTCAGGAAAAAAGAGAGACATGATGACCTTTGGAAGAAGGGGCAGGCAGTTCAGGAGGACTACAAGGATGTTGTGACATTATGCAGGAAGAAAATTAGAAGCACCAAAGACCCACTAGAATTTAGATTAGCCACTGTTATAAAAGAAAGTAGAAAATGTTTCTATAGATACATTAGCAACATGACGAGGACTAAGGAGGATCTCCATCCTTTTTGGATAAAGGGGGAAACATAGTGACAAAGGGTGAAGAAAAGGCTGAGGTACTTAATACCTTCTTCTCCTCAGCCTTCAATAGTAAGACCAGTTGTTCTTCAGGTACCCAGCCCCCTGCTCTGGAAGACAGGGATGGGGAGCAGAATGACACCCCCATAATTGCAAGGGAAATGGACAGTGACCTGCCTCTCCACATAGATGCACACAGGTCTCTGTGGCTGGATGGCATCCACCCAAGGGTACTGATGGAGCTGGCTAAAGTGCTCACGAATTTATCAGCAGTCCATCAGTTATCAGCAGTCCTGGATAACTGGGGAGGTGTCAGTTGGCTGGAGGTTGGCAAATGTGGCACCTATCTACAAGAAAGGCCAGGAGGATCTGGAGAAGTACAGGACTGTCAGTCTGACCTTGGTGCCTGGGAAGGTTATGGAGCAGATCATCCTGAGTGCTATGACGCAGCAAATGCAGGACAACCAGGTGATCCAGCCCAGTCAGCCCACGGGTTTATGAAAGGCAGGTCCTGCTTGACTCACCCAATCTCTTTTTATGACAATGTGATGGGCTTAGTGGATGAGGGAAAGGCTGTGGATGTTGTTTACCTGGACTTCTGTAGAGCCTTTGACACTGTTCCCCACAGCATTCTCCTGGGAAAACTGGCTGCTCATGGGTTGGATGGGCATATACTGTGCTGGGTAAAAAACTGTCTGGATGACTACCCAAAAGAGTGGTGGTGAATGGAATTAAATCCAGGTGGTGGCCACTCACAAGTGGTGTTCTCCAGGGCTCAGTATTGAGGCCTGTTCTGTTTAATATCTTTATCAGTGATATGTATGAGGGGATTAAGGGCACCATCCCTAAGTTTGCAGACAAAACTAAATTGGGCAGGAGTGTCGTTCTTCTCGAGGGTAGGGAGGGAGGCTGTACAGAGGGACCTGGACAGGCTGGATCAATGGGTTGAGGCCAGCGGTTTGAGGTTCAACAAGGTCAAGTGCTGGGTGCTGCGCTTGGGTTACAACAACCCCATACAAAGCTACAGACTTGTGGAAGAGTGGCTGGAGAGCTGCCTGGTGGAAAAGGACCAGAGGGTATTGGTCAACAGCAGTCTGAATATGAGCCAGCAGTGTGCCCAGGTGGCCAAGAAGGCCAACAACATTCTGGCCTGCATCAGAAATGGTGTGGCCAGAAGTCCTAGAGAAGTGATTGTTGCCCTGTACTTGGCCCTGGTGAGGCTGCACCTCAAATACTATGTTCAGTTTTGGGCCCCTCACTCCAGGAAGAATATTGAGGTTCTGAAGAGAGTTGAAAGAAAGGCAGTGAAGCCAGTGCTGGGTCCAGAACACAAGTCTTATGAGGAGCACCTGAGGGAACTGGGATTGTTTAGACTGGAGAAAAGGATGTTCAGGGGAGATCTTCTTACTCTCTACAACTACCTGAAAGGAGGTTGCAGTGAGGTCGGGGTTGGTCTCTTTTCTCAGGCAGGAAGTACTGATAAGATAAGAGGTAAAGGCCTCAAGATGTGCCAGGGCAGGTTTAGGTTGGACATTGGGAAAAACTTCTGAGAGGGTTGTAAAGCACTGAAACAGGCTGCTCAGCTAAGTGGTGGAGTCCCTATCCCTGGGGAGATTTAAAAGACATGTAGATGAGGTGCTCAGGGACATGGTGTAGTGATGGCATTGTCAGTGTTAGGTTAATGGCTGGACTTTTCCAACCAAAACGCTTCTACGATTCTATCTAGCCTTTTTCTCCCCTCTTTGAGTTTAAAACCATTACCCTTTGCCCTATTACAGGCCCTATTAAAAAGTCTGTCCACATCTTTATTATAGGCCCCCTTTAAGTCTTGAGAAGTCACAATAAGTTTTCCCTGGAGCCTTCTTTTCTCCAGGCTGAACAACCCAAATGTTCTCAGGCTTTCTTCATATCAGAAATGTTCCATCCCTCTAATAATTTTTGAGGCCCTTCTCTAGACCCACTCCAACAGGTTCATGTCCTTCTTGTGCTGAGGACTCCAGAGCTGGACACAGTACTCCAGGTGGGATCTCAACAGAACCAAGTAGAGGGGCAGAATCACCTCCCTTGACCTGTTGGCCACACTTCTTTTGATACAGCCCTGTATAGTACCCGCAAGTCCTCCTCTGCAAGCCTGCTCTCAGTCCGATCGTCCCTCAGCCTCTATTGATGACAAAGATTGCTCTGACCAAGATGCAGGACCTTGCACTTGACCTTTTTGAACCTCAGGCCCATTTCTTTATTTGTCTAACAGTAGGTACAACATGGAAAAAACGCAGGAACAATTTCTCAGTAATTGGCTTGTAGCAAATTACCTCTCTCTAAGCTTCATCAATATCTATATCTATATCTATATCTGTAAGCTTCATATACACTGTTTCTTCACAGGCCCACTTCTTGTGCTTGTCCAGGTCCCTCTGGATGGCATCCCATCCCTCAGATGTGTCAACCACAGTTGACAGTCAGATTGGTGTCATCTGCAAACTTGCTGAGAATACACTTGATGCCACCATGTATGTCATTAAGAAACTGAGCAATACTGGTCTCAGTACGGACCCCTGAGGGACCCCACTTGTCAATGATCTCCATGTGGACATTGAGCTGTTGACCATGACCCTATGGATGCAACCATCCAAGCAGTTCCTTATCCACTGAACAGTCCATCTATCAAAACCATACCTTTCCAATTTAGAGAGAAGGATGTTGTGGGGTGACGGTGTTGAAGGTGTTGCAGTCCAGATAGATTATATGCGTATTTCTTCCCTTGTCCACCTATGTAGTCACTCTGTCACAGAAGGCCACTAGGTTGGTAAGGCAGGAATTACCCTTGGTAAAAACATGCCAGATATCTTGAATCACCTGCCTGTCCTTCATGGACAACAACAGCTTCTAGGAGGATCTGTTTCGTGATCTTCCTAGGCATAGAAGTGAGGCTGACAGACTGGTAGTTCCCAATGTCCTCCTTTCTACCCTTTTAAAAATGGGTGCAATATTTCCCTTTTTCCAGTCACCAGGGACTTCACCTAGTCATGTTATCTAGTACTGGGAAGTACTTAACAGGGTGGCTGTGGTGTAAGAACCTCTACGCAATAGAAAATAGTTCAGCTTGACTTTCTTTAACAACCATAAATTTGCTTCCTGTGAATTCACAGACTGGGGTGACACCCAGCTTCTGAAGACCTATTCTGTTATAGTATGCTGTGTGTGAATTAAGCTATTGTTATTATTGGAAACATTGGCTTTCTGGTTTGTGACTTCTCAGTATAAGATGGTAGAGACTTACTGAAGAAACAGTGCATGTGAAGCTTACAGAGAGGTAATTTGCTACAAGCCAAATACAGAGAAATTCTTCCTGTATTTTTCCATGTTGTACCTACTGTTAGACAGAAATCAATACAGTGAGATACGACTTGATTTCCAGGAAGAGAGCTATCAGCAATAATATATAATTAATTGCCTTAAGTGACACATTTTAAAAAAGGGATCCTGCCAGTTTTGGCTTGAGTTTTCTGCTCGAACTGTAACAAAACACAAAATGCTGGAGCCTGTCGCCATGAGTAAAGGCTGTGGGACTCATGGACAAGTACATTCTCATCAGTAAAACTGAAGCCAAGTTTTACATTGGCGAACCCCTCATTCAGTGCTGTCTTACTGGTGAATTCACTGATGTTATTCAGAGCTATTCAGAGCTAGAGTTAGGGCTACGTGTAGAAAAATATATTTCCTTCTGAGTATTTTACTGATAATGTCACTAAAGTGAATGCATTCATGTGAAAGACTAACAACTTTATATGATGAAGGAATGAAGATGTGAGACTTGCCCCATATGCCTCACTACCTTACAGGATCTTCTTTGCATTTTACATTCCTGGTCTCACTGATCTGTATTCTCTTCTCCTTTATCTACCATTATTATTTAACATTTATTAAGAATTCTTCCTTTTATTTCCTCATGCTCTTTTTCTCCTCTTCCATTGACAGCCTTACTTTCATGTCTTTTCCTCTTTTTTTCTGCTCCCTTTAGCATCATCTTAAATACAGCTGTTAGATTTACAACCTGTCCAGCAAAAAAAGCCTTCTAAAACCCTCTAAAGGTCATCTTAGGGAGAAGGTTAATTAAATAAGAGCATCTGTGTACCATATTTATCCTGCTGCTCAGCTATATAACAAACCAAATTCTACCAAAAATCTGAAATTACACAGACTTCCTTTTCCTTATCTCATGACCTGCAGTAACAAGTGCTTTGCAGTTAGAATTTAGCAAACAAAAATTATGGTGGTCATGCATAAGGCATAGAAAATCAAACCCAATTACTCAGTACTGAAAACTGATCTGTAGTGCCAGCAGCATTAAAAGCTTGCTTTAGGAGATGAGCCAGAGAGATATGAATCAGCCTGAAGGCATCTCCTATACTGAGATGTGAAGTATTCTTTCAAGAGCTGAGGCAACAATTAAGAACCTGTCATTGTTGCTTGAAATTCTGGTATGAATATTTGTAATCCAGTTTTAACTCCCAAGAACAGAATTTCATTGTTTTTATGATTTCTTTTTGGATTTGTTACAGCAGTCAGATTTCCCAGGCTGAATTAGATGCTCAGTATCTTGCTTGTGTATAAATGTGTGTAAAAATGCAGACCTTGTCCCAGAATCAGGGATCCTAAAAGATTTTTTAAAATGGCAGACAGACACTAGTGGTAAGAGATGTAACATACAAACAAAATAGTTATTTTAATTGTTGACTAATACTTCCTCATTCTTTACATTTTCATTCTGTACTTTTTTTTTTTTTTTAATCACTTTCCTGCTTCTTCTGCTCTTTCTTTTTTCTGTAATTGGGGCTACATATCATTTAGCCTGTAAAGGTTGACTTAGGCATATTTTGTCTATAGTTAATAAATCAGTGGGAGAATCTTGGACATATATATGTGCTCAAAGTTGGGTTCAAATCATGTCAATACCAATATATCTTAAAACACATAGGCCACTCCTGTTTGTATTTAAGTTCCTTTTCTGAATAGATTGTGTATGAAACTTCTTGTGTTTGCTCCAAAGTTCTAGTTCATAAAGTATTCCTTGAATTTTATTATATGACTGTCTGTGATAGTGAATTTCAATTAAATGAATAATTCATTCTCCAATGATAATGTGTTGGACAAAAGGCATTAAGATTTTCACTATCTTGGTATTTTGTATGTAGTTCTTAGCAATGTGAATAAATGTCTTTCAGAAATGCTTATAAATTCTTACGTCACTCATTAATTGGATGATAAGATTGAATCAAAAGGAGCTGTTAATACTTTGAGTGAGCTTTTTCGTATCTTGAATGTGATGCAAATTTGTCAGATTACATTGAGATTCTCCTGGTAGGTTTCTGTTGGCAGCTTCGTACTGTATATTACATGCATGTCAACATGTAACAGCAATAGTATATGCAGGTTTTAGGAAAGCTCCTAAAACGTTGTGTAAGTTGTGGTCTAAAGTTGCTTTGCAGGTTATTTGTAGCTCATGGTTTCTTAGAACACTGAATGTTCTCAGGAATGACCTCATAGTTGCTTTGTCTCCTGCAGTGTTTTAGGTGCTGGGCTCTCCTTGTCTTTTCCTTCTTTTGGAGGCTGTTTTATTTTTTTTCTTTTTCACTTGCTTCCTTGCTCTACTACATTTCCTTCTTCTGACCTTTTCATTTGGCTTTATTTCGTGTCATCCAGGGCATGTCTCGGTGTCAGGAGTAAGAATTGGTAAGGCAGGCTAGTATCACATCCTGTGATCTTTGGGCACCCTTGACACAGACAGAAGTACTAGGAACAGATACAGTCAGGAAAGAACAGGAAGATGTGATTAATAAGCTTTTGCCCTCACTGCCTGAGTTAGGACTTGGTGGTGGCCAGAAACTAGTACCTCACATACAGATGAGCTATTGACTGTATGGTGATGGGATCTTGCCCCTTGGGAAGCAGCAGTTTCTGGCTCCTGCTGCTTTCCTTCCAGCAAGTTCAACTGCTGACTTAGAAAAGAAAATAGAATCTGACATATAATCCTTGACATGTTGCTGACCCTTATATCTGAGGGATGAGAGGAAACTATTCTCAGTGTTCACATAGTTCTTTTCTCTATAAGCAGTAATCCTTTGTCCACAGCCTTGAGAAAAAAAAAAAAAAAAAAGTCTGGGTTGAAGACAGAAAGTTCCATTTAATTTCTGTCTGTAAGAAGTCCCTTCTGCAGATGATTTAATTCAGCCATGCCTAGGGTGAATGTAACAATTGTTTAATAAAGTGAAGCCTTAAATTACATCCAGCTGATTTGGTAGGGTGATTTTGTAGGCAGAAGGAATTTAATTATCCAAAACTGGATCCAGATCAAGATTAGGCTTACTGGCTTACACACTGTAAGCTTGATAGCTCTAAAGTAGTAACTTGCATACTTTTTTCTTTCATATAATGTGTATGTGCTATGCTGTAAGAAGGTACTTTTCCAGACAGTTGAAGAAACAGCATTTTGCCTGCTCATTGATCAGTTATACTTTTCTTGATAAAAGGAATGTAACCTAACACAATATTCCAACAGTTACTGGGGAAAAAAAAAAAAAAAAAAAAAAAAAAAAAAGGGGGGGGGGGGGAATCAAATCTAAGGACTAGCTTTTCAGGTCATGGTTTAGAATTTTTGAGTGACTTTTAATATCATGGGTGCTGGCTGTTAGAAGAAAAATTTTTGTGGTAATAACCTTATGACTGGTTTAATTTTTTTTCCTCAAACCTAGTCAGAGTTAACATGGTCATTATGTTTTCAGTGTTCTCATTTGTAATAATGTGGAGTAGTCTTGATGTTATGAATACACTGAAGAATCATAGCTAGATTTTCATCATGATAAAGGATAGCTGATTTGGTTCCTGAACTGTGAAATTTACTGAGAAAATTTTAGATGGCAAAGCTAATGAGTGTTTTATTATTGGCCCTGTAGGGTAAGCGTGTTTTCTGAGGAATTACATTTTCAGCCACTATTAGAAAGTTAAGCATGAGTATGAATCCTAATTCTGGTTTCATTTAAATCAATAGAAATTTGCTGTTGAGTTCAATAACAGTTGGACTGTTATCCAAATTCTGCAGAGTTCTGCTAATCTCTACTAACCCCTCTTTTTTTTTTGTATAGAACCTAAGTGATAAGTACCACGAATCTATAATGATTTAAATGAAAATACTCAAGAATATGAATTGTCATAAGAATTATCTTATTTTGTCTTTATCTTAGAACTTAACATAGTCTTAAAAGATTTTAGAGATTATAGACCATACTTAAATTGAAGTTGGTATCCCCTTCTAAAGTAACTTTGGGGAGGGTGAAACTCAGACTCATGAAGGAATGGAAATACACCTGTCACTGTGCTCCTATGACAAGTTACTGCTTGGAAATTAGTAAGAAAAAAATGCTTACTTGCAATTATAACAGGCAAGGGGTTTTGAACTACCTACAGACGTATGGAATCATTGTGAGAGTGTCTTGAACTATCCAGAAGCTTTGTAAAGTACTGCTTTACACAAGTGAAGTTATTCCAAGATCAGCAGTATCTTTATTTATTTATTTATTTATTTTAAAATTCATGTTGTTAAAGTTAACTGATGAGGAAAAGTGTTCTAGGATATATAACACTTGGTAGATAAATCCTTCAGCAGCAACCTTATCCTATATGAGACTTTATACTGCTGATGCAGTGTATCTGTATTAAATGAGGTTGACCTATAGTCTTAGTTTTATAGAAGTAATTTTTCACAGACAAGTCTAAAACGCAGGAAAAAAGTGACATCTCTCTGCCATAATTCTTTTTCTGCAAGGGAATTTCACCTGTTCTGTGCACAAGAAATGTAGTGCCCAAATAATTTTTTTTTGTGAAAGTTGCGTATGTATAAATGGAGTTTCAAAAACACCATTTCCTCAGAAAAGCTTAATGTATAAAAGAAGTAGTATATCTGCTATCACTTTGGTTAATTTTTTCCCATTGTCTTTTACAAAGTCAGTTTCCGCCTCCAGAGACCCAAAATTAGGCTACCCAAGTGATTAAATAAGATCTAACCACGTAAAGGTTAAAATGTAAAGACAATGTAAAGAAAAGTAATTGTAACAAAGTAGTCTACGTCTTGAGCTTTTAACAGTAAATTTTTTACCTTGTGTATCTTTTCAGTTACTTTTGGTTTTTGTAACATATCTTGATTTTTGAAGCATTCATGATAGCACTAGTGTCAATTTCTTTATGAAATGAAGCTCCAATATCATGGTGAAGTGAAATGGAAAAACAAGAAAACAAGGACAGGATGCTTGCTATTGGCCTGGCTGACATACACACAGCTTGCGGAAACACAGCAAATCCACTTCCTAGTCAAGTCAAACCCTAGTGCTAAAAAAAGAACTAGAGACAATAACAACACAGTAAGTTATCTGAAAAGTGCCAAGGTAAAAAGGAGGAAGATTACTGGAGGGATACAGAGCACATTGTAGCTCTGTCGACTATATTTTGGGTAGTGTGTATATTTTATCTTCTGCCAGAAAAATAAAAAATATCATTTATTATTTACCTTACACAAAGAAAGTTATAAATTGCTTAAAATATGTTGCTTTAAGCAATAAATTGCTTTTAAGCCCCACCAAATTTCAACACTCCAGTCTTCTCTATTTCATGCACTGAAACCTCTGAAGTTTCTGTCAGTCTTTGATTACATTTGTGAAAAGGGAATACAACTCACTGCCTTGTGAAAAGAAACATATTTCTCTAGATGTTTTTACTGTGTTACATTTCCTAGGTCACTTCTTTGAATTCTTGCTGATGATAGTACTTGCCTGCTTTTGTGAAGCATTTAAAGACCTGAGCTGACTATAGCAGGTACAGCAAACATTGTGTTGCCCAATGTTGGTGTGGGAAATGCATCCTAGTCCAGCAACTAATAACACAAGTATGAGATTTGATAGTTTTATCATCTTAATCTAATGGTTATGGTCAACCCTGCACCTTTCCTCTCAGATACAGGTTTGTTAAGGCTTTTCCTAGCAGCCTATATTTCCTAGGCAACAGCCAACATTTAAGTGGGGTCTGATGTGCGTTTAAATGAAGGGTTGGAATTTGTGAGCCAGACTGCATAAATTTACTGACCCCAGACCTTTTAGAATCTGTAAAATTGTCAGGTTTTTGGACCATCTGCTATTTTGCTAAGCCCTATTGTCCTGGTTTGAGTGAAAACAGAACTGGTTCTGTTTGGTGATTTTACTTTTCAGCTTGGTTCTTTTAATTAACTGCACTTTCTGAAGTTAGCAGCCTGTTTTCACAGACAGTGCCTGCTTCTAGCAGTGATAACACCTTATGTTTAGAGTTACTACCAAGGATTGGTATGCAGACCAAGGCCACTGCTGGGTCCTGTGTACCACATTGGGGGGTGCAGAGGGTGAAGGGCTGCACCTTCAGGGAGGAGCAGACAGGACGGGTGACTCTAAACTGACCAGCAAGGTATTCCATCCCATATACACCATATTTGGTCTAGAGCTGAGGGACCCAAAGGGTCTCTGGACTCTTCTCTCCCCTCTTGGACTGCTTTGCCAGCTTTTGCTTGGCTTGGCTCGGGTCCAATTTCGGTTCCTTCCTCGGAGCACCCAAGGAGGACTCTGTCCATCTGCCTTTGATCCCGATCTGTGTGTTCCTGAACCCAGTACCAGAATCCAGCTCCTGAACACAGCTCCTGTCTGCTGCAGGGCCCAGTCTGGGACTCCCCCGGTGCCTGCACAACATCAGTGGTGACGGTGATGTAATTACCATCAGGGGGGTTGGGTTCCATACTGGTTTTGTATATATTTGTATATTGTATATATTGTATATATTCCATTCTTATACTTATTAATTTCATTTTCATTAAAGCTGTTCTAGTTTCCTTTTCTAATCACTAAGTCTCTCTCCCTTATTTCCTTTCTCTTCCCCTTTGGGGAGGGAGGGGGTGTTAACAGAGAGCGTCTGTTATAGGTTTAAGGGGCTGCCCTGACCCTAGACCGCGACACCTATCATCCAGCAAAGCCCTTTGTGTTCTCCACTAACCAAGATTAACCATCTGGCAGCTCTCTGTAGATTTAGTTTCCCAAACCGTAATTTCTTCCCAGTGCTAATCCTAGGAGGTCAACTAGAGGCCTCCACTGGCATCTGCTTTTTTGTTATTTTAAAAAATTACTTCCAGTATTTCTGCCCAGTACTTAGCATCCTTATTTACTTTAGAGTATTTCCAGCAGATGGGGAGGAATGTTCCATTTTCTTCATATTCAGCACATTTCCAAAGAATGCTGATTTTTTTTTTTTTTTTTTCCCCTGGGACTATAATGCAACAAGATACTACTGGAATAATATGTTTCATAAGGGGTTTCTTTGATGGCTGCACTTCCTGATGATTCCAGAGATCTCTTAGATGCCACTGTTCATCATCTTACCTCATGTTGCTTTGACTATGCTATAAAAGCAGAAACATAGTCTGGAGAGCTAGTCTGCTCTGAAGAAGTACTCCAAGTCTTCTCTACTGCCTCTTACAGCCTTGCATTCATGAAAACCATACTAACTCTGTCTGGCAATTGCAATTTAGAAAACAAACACTACTCCAGCTTGCAGGAAGAGCAAAATAATGCTCAATTCTCAGATAATAAGAACTTTTAAAAAAGCAAAACAAAACAATGTTATCTGTAGTTTTTCTCCGGATTTGGAAGAGTGACAAATCTCTATGCTACAGGGGCTTGTAGAAGCTTTACATTATTTTTGTGGAAGTGCTTTGTCTCAGTGACCTGGCTTCCATACCCTCTGCTACAACACACAGGATTTATTTCTAAATGCAAGACTCAGTAAATTGCAAGGCTGGAAAGCACACACTTTCCATGCACTTAGCAGTGTTGTGAAACCAGTGAAGCTATGCTCAAGTTATGTTGACATTGAAGTAGTTTACTGTTAAGGATGATAAGGATGGTGCTGTACTTCACCTTTGTAATGTCAGAAAGAAGAAAAACTGCTGCTTTTCACTGTGCATTTTGTCACCCACTCTCAAATTTCACCTAGATAAGATTATTTTAAGGAGTCAGCCACATTACTACATTTATACTAAAACAATTCTGTTCCAAGCCTAGGAACTACTGATAAGAAATAAAACAAAAAACTTAATCTAAACTTTGTGGTTAAATAATTGCTTGCAGCAGGAAGTCTACCTTCCCATTTTTTTCATCAGCTGACTTATGCAGATCAGGTCTTACATCAGTTCTGAAGAGACTGAAGTCAGTGTAGTTTAAAAAGCTGTCAGGGGTTTCTGAACCTTTTCAATATATAGTAAGACGGGTTGCAGGTAGTGTAGCTACATGATAGGCCTCTCTGTATATGCAGAGAATAGGCTCAAATAACCTTAGTTGGGAAAGTCCAGGGAAGGACCATAGAATAGGTCACAGTTTCTAATCATTCCAGGCTGCAGCACAGGAAGAATCTGTTTCAGAGTGTATTCTAGAAGAGAGGGTGTGGAAGGTTGTGCAGTCCTCAGGGAGCCTATGACTTGGCAGGTGAATTCCCCCTCCACAAACATGCTCATAGTCTGTAGCTCCTGGCATCTTGCCTGTTTTTCTGGTTTGAAAAAGGAGGGTGAATTTCCATGTAGAAAAGTACCTCTGTCTACACTTCACCTCAAATAGTTTTTGAGCAGCTGCCACACTTTCTAGCTGGCCTTCTGCCTCAAACTCTGTGACAGAAACATTTTTTCTAAAAGCATCAAGTAACATAAAATATGACTTTATGTGATTTTTTTCAATACCAACAGCTGAACTACATTGGAAATGTTCAGAAACAATTTGGAGTTTGTCCTAAGGAGGGTGAGAAATATTTAGGGAAAAGGATATTTTTCTTTCTATTTTCACTTTCTAAATTAAATAATTCAAAGTTTGTGGCTGATGATTATAGTATTTCCTCTTCAGTTGAAATGTTTTTTGTTTTTTTTTTCCTAATAGAAACACGCATGTAAACATTGCTGCAAATGGATCTGACTTGTATTTCTCTTTTCACCTCAGGACTGTAAATGAGTCTAATGAGAGTTTTTAAATTCTAAAAAATCTCAACTATTTAGAAAAATAGAGAAAATACTTTATACTGCTAACAAAACACCAAGAATGTCTACTAAATATATCTTGACTCTCTTGTGACATGGGACAAAAAGGGCTATAAAAACCCCACTGTCCTTATCTGCTGGTATGTTTTGCAGTCCAACAGTGTTCCAGAGCTCTGCAAATGTTATTCTAAAATTGACTGGAACATTTAAAGCTGAATCACTTACTTGACTCTGACTGGCCTGATGTGCTTCTGCAGTGATTTCGTACTAGTATATGCAAGAATCCAAGAAGCTATATTTTTCTACTAGCCTTGTTGTATCTGTCCTACACCAAATGCAGTCTTCCATGTGAAAGAATGTGTTTAAATCTCTGTCTACTAAGAATGGTAATGTGAATGAGGTAAGGGGTGCTCTGCAGGAGAATTAAAGAGCACTTTGTATAAAAGACCCTTCAAAACAGTGCTGCTATGTAACTGTTGAAAGAACCTTGATTTCTTAGTTTACGTACATTGCTGACATGTTTGGAGGAGCACAGGCTGTTATCTTTAATTTAAAAATAGATAATACTTAGAGAAAGCCAAAGAAATTAGGCATATCTGGTGCTAATATTCAGCCCTCTCCTAGGGTGAAACACAGTAACTCTTAAAAAGGGCTTAGGAGCGCTACAAAGTTTGTGTGTTTCTGTGTTAATAGATCTATTCTGTCTCTTCACAGTGGGAAAGGTGAAATTGTATGCACAATAGAGAACTAGAAAGGACAAGCAGTGCATATGCAATGTCTGTAAAACAGTGATAAAATCCCGCGATTCAGATGAAATAATATGACAATATAGGCTTATGAAAATCAAATAGCAAGGACAACAGTCTTATTTGGAAGGCCCTGTTGCATTGCAATGACAATATGGAGGGTTTCAGACTATTTTAGAGAGCAGAGCTATAGGGAAAACAATCACCAGAGGTATAAGAAAGAGAAGGCAGACATTTCACGCCTGTATGATTTCTTCAGTGGTTTCTTTTAAAGCACCATCTATTTTATTCCTGAATGTTGTTTCACAGAGCTCACATAAATAAAAACAAAATGGGGAATGAAGTTAATGACTTTCATAATCTTCTTACTGTACTTGTATGCAGAAATGGGTGAAAGTTACAACACTCAATCAGCAAATGTTGTTTCTGATTCATGGATATCAGAAATGGATAGCTTAGCCTTCCTTTCTCCAGATAACATGTATCTTTCTTTAACAGCTGGAGGATCTAAAGCATGGAGTTAATAGGGAAAAAAGCTCCCTGCTACTCTGTAAACTTCATTTTCTTCTAAGCCATTTTGATAACTAAATAGAGTGAGTGATATTAATCAATTATGACATAGGACCACCATTTTCAGTTATTCACTGCAAACAGGCATCATATTTTCAGTTTCAGAGAACTACTAACAATATGTATGGCAGAATCAAGAAACCAACTAAGATACCTTCAATGTATCATCTTGACCAAAGAGTTTCATTTCACTGCTGCTGTTACTCTTGCTACTCTATGTATAGTTTGCTTGTTTGAGTTTTAAATTTTACAGCCAACTGCACAAAACACACTCTAAATGTTTTTCCCTTTTATAAATCCCAGTACAGTTTATTGCCATGTACTCCACTCACTGCTCAGTGATGTTCCACTCCCTCATAAATGTGTTTACTGATTACTTTCTTAAACTCCTGCTAGAGGCTATTAAGAGTTCTTGTCAGTAAGATCTTAACTTAAATTGTGTAAGTATTTCCAGAAAGTGAGAAATGTTGCACAATTCTGGCACTATATGGAACAGCTGTACAATGCTGAACAGTTTGTGTGTATAGAACACATGCAGGTAATGCCTGAACCTACGCTGCTACCTCTTGCAAATGTCTTATTATAATTTATTTGTGAGTATCTTAGGATCTGGTGGCAGTAGTTGCTTTCACAACTACTGTAAATAGTAGTATTCAACTCCTTGAAGCTCTTAAATCATACTGTGAGCTTCACCTTGGAAATGTGGCATCTTATGGTTGTACCTCAGTTCCTTCCCTCCTCCTTGCAATATCTCTCCAGAGTGCCTCTGTAGGGGCACATGGGACTCAGAGCTCAACACGTTGTCATCTTTCCTTCCATCTTGTTGCTATGCTCTCTGTTGTGCCAAATTAGGCACTACCATTTCCTCTTTGCAGAGTTTTGGGGTGGCAAGTGTTAAGCCTGAAGAAGCAATCTAAAAGTAATGTATCTTACTAATCCATCAAGAATGACACTGAAATTAGTGAATACTATTTTTATAAAGGAAGAGAGGTTTTTGCTTTTTTTTTTTAGTTTTTTTTTTTTTTTTTTTTTCACAGTACACAGCAGAAATGAACTGGTGATCTGAGATAGATGTCTTTGTTTTCCTAGAATTTCAGCATTCAGCTGACACTCCTTTACCATTAAAAACAAAACAAAAAAACCACCCAACTGCCCCATATCACCACAGTATTCTTATTCAATGTTTTCTTACTCACTGTACAGACAAGACTACACACTCTGGGAAATGCGCTTAGGAAGATTGGGTAATAAGTTTAAAAATGACAGACTGGTAGTTTTCATCAAAAAATGTAATGTCTGAACAAATACATGTCACTACACAAAGATGGTACACCATACCCTGATGTACTGGCACTAATTACAGCCATTTGATGTTGTGACAACGCTGTTTGAGAGTTCATATAGTGCATGTGTTGTCATTTCGAATAATGTATCACATTACAGCATGTTGATAGCACTGAGGAGTTAACACAGTTCATCCTACCATGTGGATAACATTTCAACAGCTGGAGGATCAGTGTTGACCGCTTTTAGGGATCTCCCATAAAAAGAAGGAATGCTTCCCAGCAGAATACAGATTCTAGAAGGAATCCAGATGGCTGTCAAATCATAAATGTCACTAGGATGTTTTTCTCCCTGAAAATTTGATCTTGAGCTGAGATATGATTTCTGATATGAAAATATGTTTAAAAATAACTTGAGAGTCAGTTTCCCAGGCTAACTGTAGGATTGAGGTTGTTGATAGGAAGGAAGTAGTTCACACCTGTGGCAGCATCTCTTTATTTAAAGAACATATTGACACAGATCTCTGATGTGGCTTCAGGCAGCTAAGGAATTAAATTTTTTCTTGAAGAATGTTTGGAACGGAAAAATCAACTGGACTGTCAATGTAATAGGTGCATATTTAAATAATACAATGTGGTTATGCACAGAAAAATAACTCCAAACTCTCTTGTGTGGAATGCAGAATATGTCACATTCACGCAGATTGTAAACTTGCAGAAATGCACATGAATGTGAGAATTAACTTGATGTGCTGACAGTTGAGAAGATGGGCCAGGAGATAAGTAAACTGTCTAGTTGTGTAATGTCATTTTCAACAAAAACCATAAAAAGTGAAGGTTAATGCAGAGAGGAAAGTCTACAGGGTTTATTCATGCTTTGAATTAGAATAACCTAAGTCATCACTTGAAACAATTTGTACTTGTCACTTTGTACTGGCCCAGCTGTCAAGGGACTGGAGAATAGATCATATGAGGATCGTTTGAAGGAGCTGCGCCGGTTTAGTCTGAGGAGGAGGAGGCTGAGGGGAGGCCTCATCACTCTCTACAACTACCTGAAAGGACATTGTACAGAGGATGGTGCTGGTCTCTTAGGTAATTAAGCATAGAACCAGAGGGAATGGCTTAAAGCTGAAACAAGATAGGTTTAGACTAGACACTAGGAAAAAAATCTTCATGGGAAGGGTAGTGAAATACTGGAATGGATTGCCCAGGGAGGTGGTTGAATCGCCATCCCTGGATGTGTTTAAACATCACTTGGATGTGATGTTGAGGGATGTGGTCTAGGGGTGAACTTGTAGAGTAGAGCTAATGGTTGGACACGATGATCCCAAGGGTCTTTTCCAACCTGAGTGATTCTGTGATTCTGTGATTCTGTGTTGAATTTAGACCAACATCTGGGTTAGTAGACTAGGAATATGGAATTTAGATACTGTAATTTAGGATGATATTCTAATAAATATATTCTAATTTACAAATTTAGTTATTGTAATGTGAATTTTATTTTCATGTCTGAATGTATCTGGATGGCACAGTAATACAAGAAACTTTTCAGGTTAGATTGCTGGCTGAAACAGTGTCTCAATAAGAACTGAACTCACAGATTTTCAGTGGCCTCCACAGTTTGAGACATGATTTTGATTCAGCTCACAGAAGCCAGTTCTAAGCACTGTTAGTCCTGGCCTTTGAAATCTTAAAGGCAAGTCAAAAAATAAGGAAAAATAAACTTAGGATTTAGATTTTACCACAGGAGTTTTCCACTTGCTACAAATGGAGACCGTGAAAACCCGCCACCTCCTCGTCATTTTCCTATGGCTAACCTGTAAATACAATCTGCATTCCCAAGTGCTGGTCACTCACCATCTTGTTTAGGTGAAAATGATGTGCTGAGGTGCTTACCAATGATAATGACCAAGAAAGGTTGTGTTGACCTCATGTACTACAGTGTTCCTCCATGGGCAGCAGCATTTCGATTTGGATCTGCTAGAGGATGTGAAACAAAACTGAGCTCTGTAAGAACAGCTGCAACTCTCCTATATGGTAAAGTCATCATTCAGTGTCTCTTGCAGAAAACCTCCTGTAGGTGTTATATAATGAGTTCAGTTAGAATTCACAAAACTTGTCAGGAGAGCAGCTGGAACATGCTCTTCAAGTATAACCTTGCTTAATCTCTTTTCTGTTGTTTGGGATGTCATTGTGGTACTGTGACTCCAAAATCTCTGCCTGTTTTCTTCTATGCTCTAAGGAGACTGAGGAGACAAGAGGACAAGGAGGATCAAGGAGACAAAGGAAGAGCTAAGCTCAGGTGGCTGATAATTTACCCAGTGCAGAATTATACATTTCCTAGCCCAGGCAGTAATCACAGAAAGAAGCTGCCATGAAGAAGGTAGTACTTAGTTTTCCTGAAAATAAAGGATCTTTCTCAGGCCTTTACTACTGCTCTGGAGCTGCAGTTCCTGGCCAAGGTTCCCATCATCCTGTGTGAACCGTCCATAGCTGTGGGTAACGTTGCTTTTCAGACTGTCAGTGATAGCACTGTGACTACTATACACTCCCCAGCAGGAGCTTTCATCTGAGATTGCCAAGGTGTCTTCTGGCCAAGAATAAGCATAGGCCAGTAGCTAGGATCTTCTGTCGGAATCAGAATCTGCATTGTGCCCTGAGGAGATCCATTTATAATCATTACTTTTCATCCCTTAATTTTCTTTCTGCTTTTCTCCACCTGATTGTCATAAATAGTGAACACTTGAAGGCAAGTTCCTGTAAGGAGGTGTAATGGAAGCCACATTTTGGAGGATTAACACCTGAGTTTTGAAGAGAGCCCTCCAGCTGCAGTATTAAGAAATTGAAACACAACTGGAAATTTAGTGTCTAATCTTTCTGCCTTAGTTTCTTCACACATTGGGTTGATGTTATTTACTAGCCTAATAGGGAAATTTTCAGCAATAGAGTGATTACTTTTTTTTAATTTCTAAATTTCATTAGTATGTATAAAAATGCCTTTCTGTTTGCTACAAGATCTCAGTGGATTTGAGTAACTAGGTGCTTTCCTCACATAAAAGCTGAGAGGAGAAGAAACTCCCTATGAAAGCAGACTATCTTCGTGTTTACCATCTTACCAGAGGGCACCAGAAGTGTGCTTGCTTTTTTCCATTTAGATAAAGAGCTTACCCTGGTTCCTGCAACAAGTTTACAGTCTGTTTTCAACACTTACCTGACATGTAAACATCTTATGTTTACAAAAATAACATTGAAAACTGATGTTGATAGATCTGACAGTATTGATGTCAAATGAAATTTTCTTTCTGAAAAAGAATGTGGAAAAGTATTTCTTGCTGTTGTAAACCAATAGACTTTGGAACTCTTAGTTCCTGTAGTTCAGATGATGTCTGAATTCTCAATTACAGTTCCAAGGAAATGAGTAATATATCTGAAAGTCCTGACACATTGATTTTTGCACTTCTGAAATTAAGTAGTATGAGCTCTGCATCAGGAACTGTGTAGGTAGGAGAGGCTTAAGCTGTGCTTTTAAAGTGCCTATAAATGCAGCATTTGATTAAGTGTAGAGCAGACATGTATGTAAGAGGGAAAACAACAAAATCCTGATGTAAATTCTTTGAACATAAAAAACCTGCAACAGAACAGAAGGAAATAGAAGGAGTGCAAGAGCCCAGATTGCTCCTCATGGCTTATGCAGCTATATCCCTGAGTGGAAATGTCCATTAACTATCATGAACCCCTTTAGTGGACTTTGTGTATCATGAAGAAACCCAAGCACTTGACAAATCAGAAGTGGATTTCCTAAGATATTCACAACATAGTTAACTGTGGAAAAAAGTCCTAGACACTGTAACAAGAAAAGGCAAACTGCAAACATGTTTTTAGAGTTTCAAGCATTAGAATTTCCAAAACCATCCAACCTCTTTTCATAAATTCCCTACACAGAGTGTCTCTTTGTATCAACAGCTGGAGTACAAATGAACCTTTAAGAAGCTACAGACCTCCAGGTCAGAAAAAAGTACATATGTGTGGTGCTAGAGTTAGACAGAACAGGAGGCAAAGCCTCCCTCTGGGTTAAATCATCATTTAACTCTTTGGTTTAACTGTTACTAGTAATAAATCTCTGCCTTGTTTCCAAGAGTCTATTACAAATAGTCACTTCAGAAATAGGACATGATTGGTAAATTTTAGAAGCTAAAAGTGTAGTCTTTACAACTGCAAAGACTGGGGCTGTATATTTGGTATAGCCTTTCTGGTTAGACCTTAAATTTTTTTCCTTCCTCCGATGGTATTTGTCCTCAACTTCTGTGTAGGGAAGATACATCCCCATTTCTTTTCAGTCATTAAGTGCAACCAATTATTCATGCACTGTGCGAACATTTCCATTCATAGTTTTCAGTACATGTACAAAGCTACTGTCAGCTCAGTTGGCAAGCTGAAATTAAGGCTGAAGTTTCTGGCACTGTGTGTAAGCAGAGCATCTGCCTCTCTCGCTCATTGCCCTTGCTTGTCCTATTAGCAAACTAATCTTCCTGATGTAATCTTGATCAGGAAGGCTATGACTGTGGGTTCTTTTGTAGTGGTGATGATGGCTGAAGAAACACATTGAGTGTGCCTGACTGAGACTTAGTGCACTGACATGTTCAGACAGTTTTGGTCTGCTCCTGTGTGATACAAGCAACTCCACCACATCCTTATTCCAAAGGATGGGATCCCACATGCTGAGCACAGAAACATGCACAAAGGTGCAGGAAGGCACTTGTTCAGAGAGTCAAAGACATCTCTTGGACCCCTTGACTGCAGGTTCTTCCTGGTGTTTGCAGAGTAGCAAAAGGTCACACCATGATGCCAAGTACCCTAGAGGACCAAAACCAGTCAGATTCGGAATGGAAAGTTAGCACAGGAGTCTGTACCCTGTAGGTTTCTATAGAGCTCTACTAGGATCAGTAGCAGCTGCAGCAGGCAGGCCCTTGAAAGTGTTGGCTGGCAGGGAGGGAACACTTGGACTTTAGGGTCCTAATGGGCCTGCAGTTTATTTCCTTGCTCTGTGCCAACTGCTTCACATCAAATACTGACTCAGTCCCCTTGGTTAGAGGTGGCTTTGATGCCAGATACCTGACAACATCTGACCTAAACTGCCTCTCTTGTAATACTGAGCTTTTCCACCAATAGGGATAGGGATAGCACAGGAAAATCTTTGCTTTCTCTGAAACTAAGGAACATAGAAAAACTCTATCAAAATAATGAGAGAAAAAAAATCCACATTTAAAATATAAAGGCAAATACTGTATGCTTTCAATACCTCTGTCTTCTTCTAAATCATTATCATAATGGAGCTGCAGAGTAACAGGTCTGATGACTGCAGTGGAAAAATATATGGATTGTGCAGGGTCCTCTGTGGTGATGGTGGAAGAATGTAGTGTATTTGGGGTGAAGGGACAGAGATGTCCACCTTTGGCAGTGGTAGGGGTGTTTAAAGTGCATTTTTATTACTGAATTTTAGAGAATACAGCTTCTTTTTTAGGTAGTTATACAAGAAAATTATCCTCCTTATCTGATACTCTGCTCATCAATAGAACAGCCTTTGAAAGTTCAATAATAATTGATGACCCTTTATTTTACATATGAACATTTCTCTGTTTTAAGTAATGAACTACTGCTAACCTCCTGCATAGTTTACTGGAAGACCGGATGACTCCATTCAGTATGAATATACAAGTAAATGGCCCGCTGGCATAGAGGCTGCACCATCTTAAAAAACATTTTCAAATTCTGTTCTTAAGAATGGTACACAGAATCTAAAGCCTGGTCCAGTGAGTACACCTAAGTCCTGCAACGGTCTATGAGTTAACACTCAGCTAGTGTCACAGAAGAATAAGCCAGAGATATTTAATCACTATATGGAGGAAAAAAAAATCTCTGTCATGACCTACTGACCAGATATTTCTTGGCAATTGCTAATCTACTGCTTTGACCTTTTATTGCCTCTCCTGCCATTATCGTCCGGGAAAGGTCTGAGCAAGAGGTCAGTATAGCTTAAGTACTTATTGTTTCATTTGTTATCATGCAGTATGGTACAGTCAACAGTCTGCTTTCCTCTGGAGGTGAAAGACTTCACCTTAATTTGACTGTTTATTTATTGTAAAATTTGAGTATCAAAGACAAAAGATAAGAATAGTTCATGTTGGAAATATTTCTGAGAATAATTTTTAGTGCTTTTTATGACCATTAATTTTTAAAAGATAAACATTCCCTCTCAGCAAAAGATGAGGGAAAAAGGGGGAAATGATAGGAAAAAATCAGCTAGCAGTTGTCTCCTGTCACACAAACTGTTTGTAAAGAGATGAGGCAGTGATAATGTGTGTTTCTAGCTTCAAGTGACTGCACCTGAAGTTCTGCATTTTTGAAGGAATTTAATTTGAGAGCAATATCTTTGATAAAAAATCGTTCATTATTCAGCGTTGTCCACCCATGCTGCATTAAGAAAGCACCGCTGAATAGGAAAACTGGAAAGCTGATTACTTCCTTTCTGGAAATGGAATTGTCTAGCTTAAGGTGTGGGGGAATGGCTTTCCCTTTCTCTAGTGCTGTAATACTGGCAACACTTGAAATTTCTTCAAGCCTCTATGGGAAGCCAGCATAGATTGCTTCTGTATCTTTGTCTCCAACATGGAACTGCAGCTGGCAAACAAATGGGCACCACTGCAGCTTTTGTATGGATTCCATTAGGCAACCCTGGACTCTTCTGGTCCCTGGGAAACACAAGAGGTAAGACACACTCATCCCTTCTCACAAAGTCAATAACAGCAACTAGGATCCCCTTCTACTCAGGAAAAAATGGAGTTTTCAGTATGTGACCTACCTCTTTTGAAGCATCCACATTGATAGCAAAAAAGCTTGGTTTTCTTACACACTCAAAAGAGCTACAGTGTTGATGGAATTACAAATATTTGACATCACTGGGATTTTCTTGGTGTGCCATTTAATCTTCTTTTCCTTCCACACACTGTACTCATTCTCAAGAAGTGTGTTAAACTAAAGATAATTAATGTCCAACAGAGTGGTTACTTTGGATTCTCAGTCTGCAAAGACAAGCCTCATTCTCATAATGTCTACACTAGCACTTAGAGTTTACATAGAAGTTACTCACTGCCAGCCAGAGCTGTATGAATTACTTTTTCCTTCTCTGTGCAGTCTGCACCAAAACTATCTGCTCCATACCTGTTCATAGGGACCTAAGGTCTGCACTGATGCCTGAATGTTTCTAGGAACTGACTTATGAACTATGTGCCTCTTACCTGAGGCCAGAAGGAGAGGTAAAAAAAAGACTGGAGTCAGGATGGGAAGTCTGGGGTTTGCAGCTGGTGGAGTTCCAAGGCAGAGAAGCTTAGGGGCTCTGAAGAGCAGAGCAGCTCAGGCAGTTACCCCATTGAGCAAATACCAGTCTGCTACACTGTAGGAGGGACTCTGGACTTTTCAGTGAGGCTGGACTGAGCAGAGCTGGTCAGGTGCAAAGACAGAACATGCCAGAGTTGAATTTTCCTTTAACAAAGCATGCTTCTGTCATGCGGTGTTTTTTCTGTGTAGCCTTAGGGATTAGGTTGCCTGTCAGGCCCGAGCACATGAGCTTTTTACTCTCATGGACTGGAGCAATAAGTTAGAGGTTTACATCTCTTGTTGAATTTGAACTTGATGCCCTGACATTTTAGATACTTAAAAATAAAGTATCCTCTTATTTGTGTGCAAAGTTCCCACTTCCCTGTGTTGCGCCAGAGCAGCTGTTGTTGTGCTTTGCTTTTTTTGTTTCTGGGACTGTCTGTGACAGCCACCAGCCATCCTTCTATTTACAGTCATTACTGCAAGGAAATTGGAAACTGCAGCTACTGGGACATGATTATCTTCTCTGTCATGTCAGGTTTGTCTTTTACTGTGACAGAGCAAAAGAAATGTTTGTACAGCTAATAAAACATTTACCTAGAGATAAGCAGAAATGTTCTGTCTGAATGAGTTGCTGATGTAGAGTTGATGTAGGACAAGCTTTTCCTATCAATGGTGATACAAAAGGGGTGAGAGAAGGGTACTGTTCCCTCCTTGCCTCATCCACATTAATGCCCCCAGCCTCTCCATAATCAGAAGCAGGGAAGCCTCCAGTGTAATGGGAGAAAGATTTAGATAAGAATCCTGAAGCAAGCAGAGGTTGATGTCTTTGTCAGCCTCTAGGAAAGGACAGTCTTGTGAAATGTTTAGTCAAAGATTTATGGCGCTTGCCAAAGTTCTTGACTGAACAGCAGTCTAGTTAAATCTCCTTCTTTGGTTCAGTGATCAAAGTGTTGAAATAAGGCCTAGTAACTCAGGACCGTGCAATCCTTTTTTAATGAAAATAACAATACACAACTACATTTTTGCCACTGAGGACTATGAAGAATTAAATGAAAGAGACATAAATCTATCAGTCAATAAACAGTTATGAACAATGTGTACTATAGCCCTGTGTCTCCACAAGAGATTAGTGTTTCATTGTACTTTTTTACTTCGTTGAATTCACAAACCCCACAAACTTATAATGTAGAAAATATGTGAAAACAAAGAGCCAAACCTCCTAATTTGCTAAACCTACCTTTTATTTTCAGCTGATCACTTTGATCTTAAAAAGATATTTTTGGTGGCACACAGCCTCAGAATCAGCAACTTTGTACTTAAAAACTACAGAGAATCCCTGTCAATTTGTGTTTCCCTAATTCTAACTTTTAAATCACACAGAAAATCTTACTCTTTGTTCCTGTTTTCTGTGAAAGGCCTAACAGCATGTTGATGCAATAGGATTGTGTGTTATGAAGATTCCATTCACAAATTAGATTTACAGCACATTAAATATTGAATTAGTATTTTCATCATAAATGAAAACTATAATGAAAATGCTTATATAAATACACAGTGCAGCTTTTGTGATGTGCTACTCTTTTTTTTTTTGTTCATTTACACTTCAGTTCACAAGAACTTCATCAGTGCAAATTAATGATATTTTACTGTACGATTATCTTGTAACAAGCTCTTAGATATATTTCAACTGATTGAGGCCAGTGCGATGAGTTAGTTTTTAGCATGTGGTTTGGTGAGAGTTTTCTCAAGCTCTTCTGCAGGGTTAGAATTCTTCTGGCTTGGGATAGCAGGTAGAACACAGCTTGGTTTCGGAGGCTCTGCTGATAGACCAGGCAAGAGAGAACAGAGCAAATGACTCTGAGAATATCCCCTTTTCTGGGATCTGGAGGTTGGAGCTGGTGGGAGAATAACTGCACCAGTCCTTATGGAATTTAAAGGCAGGGACTTAAACTTGTTAGCACACTGAGATGGTAGCTGAACTAGAGGAAAAAGAAAAAGAGAGAAAGAGTGCACAGAAAGTGAAAAGCATGACATTTTTACAAATGAGTTACCTACTTTGTTTTAACTGTTGTTTATCTTGTGTTATGCATATTCAAACATACATTTGGAAAATGTAATCAAAATGTAAGTAAAAAATTGCTAAAGCCTGGCAGAGCTAATCTACTGAAGAAAACAACTCCAGCTTTAAGAAATTTACTTTGTGTCTGGTGATCTTACTTTATCAAGTAAGACTTGATAAAATTCAAAGGTTTATTTTTGATAAGCAGAGAATCTATAGTTTGTCTGAAGCAGACTTATGTTTGAAGAGATTTCCACAAGACATATTTTAATGTAAAAACATGTGTTGACTGAAACAAAAATGTTCCATGAGAATCTATTATTTTTAACAAAACCTTTGTGGGAGGATGCCCTATTGCTTAGGGTAAATTCTGATCAAAATCTTAGGAAGATGAAATGGAAGAAAGTGAAACAGTGTCTTGGTTGCTCCAGGTACAGTCTATCATGAGAATGACCCAAATGTGGTCTACAAGTCACTGGTCACAAATGTAGCCCATTACCCTGTAGCACACCAAGACCCACACTAAAACACAAGAGCCACAGCAGTTGTATATCTTGTGTGGGTCAGCAGTTATGTAAGAAACTATCTATTTAGATCATCTGTAATCTCCACCTCACACTCATCAGTGTAACATTGCTTGTGCTTTAAAGTTAATACAGTCCTATATCTTCTATGAATTGAAATCCTTTACCTTCTTCATTCAGTCAACTCAGTATCTAATTTCCGAATTTTTAAAATCAAAATTCAAAATGTTAATTGTAGACCCACTTTTTTCTCTGCCTTGGAATTTACAGTGAATTGCATTAGCTTCTTTTCATTTAATTCTCCATTTTATTCACAAGCTCTTTATATACGCCTGGTTCAGGTTTTTCAGTTTAACCATAGGAACAGTTCCCTACTCTAGTTAATACCATCTCTGTTTTGACTACCAAATCTTCCTTGCAGTTTTTCACATTAGTTTTTATTTGTCTGCATTCTCACTCCATTGGTGATTCCCTTGCATCTGCATCTGTTATACTGAAAGTATGAGAGGCTATTAATGTTTTCCTCTGAGATGTACTAGTTTGAGTTTCATCTTACTAGTCATGGCAGCCTCCAGAAGGTTATTTGGATTCTCTGCATTTTGCTGTCTTCAACTTTTGAGACTAACTGTGAACATTTCCTAGAGGCCAGATGTTAAAAGCCATCCTCTGAGCCAAGCACATGTCCTTTGATTTGTATCGTGCTTGTGCCCTGGTACTCTACATGAAGGAATAATCCTGCTATAAAGCTCTCTGATCAAAAGGTGACTATCTCAGCCTGTCATTATCATTCTGTTGCCTACTCAGCTCCAATGAAAAACTGAGCATTTGTGTTTACACTTTTCCTGGCAGCCCCTTCGATTATTCCCTTTTCACAATCTCTGTCAGAAATTTTCCTGGTAGAGATTCAGAGAAGTTCTACAGAAATGAGGAAAGGAGGAGTATTCTTTCTTAAGCCAATGCAATTTTTTTGTGATTCCAGAAAAACATCTGAAGTTATCCTAAATTTAGACCATTTTAATAGTGGATAAAATAATGAATGAACTATTTTTTTATTAGAAAGAACAGACTGCATAATCAATTGGTATGAACTGAGTATCTGCTGTAGTGAATGCACCTGTGATAAACGGGACATTACAAGTAAGTTTTAATCTTAAAAATAATCCCCAAACCAAACTATGTATTCAGCATTCTTGTGAAACTCATAGGTGGAATAGTGGATGGAGTTTCCTGGGGGCTGTAGAATTAAAAGACAAAAAAAAGATGACTTATGGAATGTAAATCGGTTAACTTAACCTAAAATCCTGCCCACAGGTTGTGTTTGTCAGAAGTAAATCTTTGAACCTATGAGGTCTGCCTCTCATTGCTCATCAAGCAACATCAAAAAGAGTAACTGGAACACTGGCAGAGTGGATGCAGGTGAAATGAGAAAATACATGTTTGTATTAACTTTTTGTTATTAATTAACAAATTTTTGTAAAAAATAGGGTAGATTCATTACTATAACATGGACACACAGGTCATAAAAAAAGGCACTCAAGGTGTAATTTCCCAGAGAACAGGTTTACAATGCAAAATGACCTTGATCAGTTAAAAACCAGGAAAAAAATCAGCTAACAAAACTCAGCAAAAGCAAATGCAAGTCATATGCTTGGGAAAAACAAACAAAGAAACTCCAAACCACCAAAAGTCCAAATATAAGATGTGTAAAAACTGACTAGGGGAGTACAGACACAGACTGCCCAAGTCAGAAATATATTGAAGTTCAAGCAGAAACTCTGCAGCTTCCATGCCACAGCAAAGCAGAAGCATACCAGTCTTGTCATGCAAGCCCTTCCGTGTCTGTAGATTTACATAATATATAATTAATAAGTCAGAAATTTGCCTGTTGAAGCAAATACTACCTCTCTAATGTCTGCAGTGGGTACTGAAAGGGCTTTGCATCTATGTATTCTTTTACTGTCTACATTGTGCAAAAGATGCTGAAGCACTCCTTGCCATATTCCCTTGTGCCATATGCCATATACTAATTTCATCATTCAGTATTTATTTATCAGGAGCAGTCATTCTATAAAACTCAACAGGTAACTATTTGGGGCAAAAGAGAATCTTTACAGAGAGGATTGAAAAACTGCAGGGTTTGTTTTTTTCCTTTAATACTGATTTAAGTACAATTCAAATTATGATGGCCTGAGCAGGCGGTGTTTTCTAGAGCTGGCTGGCTTTTGTCAATGTAGTGTAATTCTCAGGTCATATTCAAGGTTCATTCATGTTCAGAGGTTCAGGAAATCACTTAGTTCTCCTTTCCATGAGAAAAACTCCAACCATTTAATACTTTGCTTCTGTTGGTATTGAATTTGTGTGAATCAGGCAAGGCTAAATACAATAAATGAGACTATTTGTTTTCTGGCATATGATAGAATGCTTTGAGCTCATTGAAATTTTGGGGTGTAAACCAAATGCATATTGAGAGTCTCATTTGTTTCCCTCTTTGGATCATAGGCATATATTCATGCATTCAAAGTTTAAACCTGTGTAAAATACCTCCAAAATGCTCTACATACTTAATAAGCCCTTAATGATTGGTTTAAGCAGGGTAAAAGTGATGTAGTTTAACTTCACCCTATGACCACATAGCCATCACAAACCTGTGCTCATTCAAATAAGTAAAAACCAGCATTCAAGCATCAATGCTTTCCGCCTTTTTCCAGTCTTACACCCTGTACTCAGCTTAGGATATTTGATATGGATTTCAGGACTGGTACATGGATGGCTTTGAAATTACACATATAATGACTGGAGACAGAACACTTTAAGGCTGATTGCCATACAGACAGAAGCTTCAAATAATGATGAACAGCAAAACTGAGCACTTAACCCCAGAAAATTCTGTTAACTGGTCTGCAGAAACAGATTTTGTTCTTGTTGTTCAACAAGTTATAATCTCCCTATGGATTCAGACCTAATCCACATGAAGAAATGAGAGCAGCAGACAGTTCTCTAGAAGTCCCATATTTGTTTGGAAAACTATTCTGTCACTGTGTGAGTGTTATGTGATAGTTGTAAGCCTGTTAGGGTGCGCTGAAGGTGGAGTAGTGGCTTGCAGAACAGCAGAGATGCCAGGTTGTGCTGAGGCTAGTGAAGAAGCCATTTGAGGGACCTCATTGACCCTGGGAACATCTGGAGGATGGGTGTTTATAAATTATGGTTTAAAGTCACTCAAACAATCTTTCCTAGGCTGTTGTTTCATTCCTATTATCCTCTTTCTAAATTGTATTTTTAAATGTTTTTTGCTTAGAGATTAAAGCACCTCTTCCTTTTTTTTTTTCATTGTCCTTCCTATTTTTCCAGATGTTTCTTCTTTCTGTTAATGTCTGAGTAGTTTCAGTTCTCTCTCTAATTTTTGCTTATTGTATTGTTCTAGCTACCTCATTGCTTCCTCACCACCCCCCCCCACTCCCACCCCCCAGATTTGTAGCAGGTTTTTTAACACAAATATTGAATAACAAAAATATTAGGGAAACAAAAATGTTTATAATCAAACTTTGTCTCTGGAGCCATTTGCCTGGGTAAAGGCTGTGTCCAGGACAGTAATATTTTAAGTGCTGGGTGGAGGATAAGTAAAATCTCGGCTCTGGAACAGTTGTTTGGAAAATTGCAGGATCAAATGTGTAATTTGTGTTAACATAGAAGAAATATGACCTATTTTGCAAATAACTTTGCTTTTCTGTTACTGGCTTAAACTGATGTTCAGGTAGTAATGGCACCTGTATAAATGTGCCAGGTTAGTTAATTAAACCATGATTATTAACTGTGATAATTGTATCTTATTTGTAAAACACAAGTTTTGTCATGAGTCTAGAACTAAAATCCTGCCTCGTTCATATGAGTTACTGCAGGAACAGCAGTGATTCTGAAATATTCTTTTTTAAGATTTTGCTTTTAACTATGTTTTAACTAGAAGACACAGAGAACATTAGTAGAAAGCTTAAAAATAGAAGACTTGGAGATGGAGTTTTGAAAGCAGTTATATTATTTTCTTTCCTCCAAACACACAGAGACCACCATGTTGGTATTCCACATAGCTATACTTCTTCCTCTCTTACTGTGCCGCAGCAGTGCAGGATTCTGTTATTTCCCCTACCCAATCTGATGTTCCCTATGAAACTACCTTTGCTTTTTTGGTTTTAGCTGCAGAATTGCTTCTGAAACTCAGATTATAAGAGGCAATGGATCTTACATTTAGCTCTGAAATGTGAATGCTTTAGGACCTGGCTGATCTGCAGGATGATAAACAGTAAAGTACAAATTCTCATCCAAAATATGCTGTAAGATTTGCGCGTAGTGGAGCACAAGAATAGGACAATAGGTAGGACACGACTGTGAGTAGAGCTAGTGTTTGTATGTGAAGAACACTCCAGTCATTGGCTGGATCCAGCCTGGGATGCTCACTAAGTCTTGATACTCTGCTGGGAGGAGGGTGAGGCTTTCCCTGTTCTTCTTACTGCCTTGGGAATGAGGAGGTAGCTAAAAGCATAGAGGAAAAAAGGCTGCTGACTCTCTCAATCCCTTTCTTTTAGCTCCTATGTTACAGAAGCTACCCAAACCAGTTACTGTTAGAATGAGAGAAATTAATGATTTCCATCCTTATGTAAAAGCTAGCCTATATGCTGTGCTTAGACAGAGAGAGAGATAAGACATGTTTTCACCTATGTAACATTCAGAAGATGGAAAAGTTTTTGGAAACCTTTTCTAGTAGAAACTTTTTTCTAATCCTCATCTGTCTAATTTTTGCTAACAAAAGGACACAAAATGGACAAACAAGACTCTTACAAAGGGAAATATAAATTCCCATGCCTGTAGAGAAAAAAGCCTGCACAAATACATGTTGAGAATCAAACAGCTGAAGAGGAGCTTGTCAGAAAGGGATCCTGAATGCCCTGATAGTCAAGCTGAACAGGAGCCAGCAATGTGCTCTTGCAGCAAAGACAGCCACCAGGATCCAGGGCT
The DNA here is from genome assembly GCA_025345505.1 of Todiramphus chloris collaris. Lineage (NCBI taxonomy): Eukaryota > Metazoa > Chordata > Aves > Coraciiformes > Alcedinidae > Todiramphus > Todiramphus chloris. The sequence goes on from JANVCC010010204.1 coordinate 8,398,128, forward strand.
GCATTAGCAAAAGTGTTACCAGCAGACTGTGGGAGGTGATCTTTCCCCTCTATTCAGCATTGGTGAGACACATCTGGAGTGCTGGGGAGTCTAGTTCTGGGGCCTCCGGTACAAGAGAGACATGGATGTACTAAGGCAAGTCCAGCATTGATGATTAAGGGACTGGAGTGTCCAGTCTCAAAGTAGAGGTTGAAAGAACTTGGACCATTCAGCCTTGAGAAGTGATGGTGTCTCAGGAGATCTTGTCAATATGTATAAATGTTTGACAGCAGGGGAGTAATGAAGAGGGAGCCATACTCTTCTCTGTGGTGTCTTAGGAAGGGGAAAAAGTCAGTGGGCACGTATAAGAGGAGACCATTTTACTCTGAGGGTGGTCAAACACTGGAAGAGGTTTCCCAGAGAAGTTCTGTAGTTCCTGTCCTTAGAACCATAGAACCATAGAATTGTCAGGGTTGGGAGCGACCTTAAAGATCATCTAGTTCCAACCCCCCTGCCAATGGCAGGGACACCTCTCACTACAGCAAGTTGCTCAGAGCCCCATCCAGCCTGGTCTTAAAAACTTCCAAGTCTGGGGCTTCCACCACCTCTCTGGGCAACCTGTTCCAGTGTCTCACCACCTTCATGGTGAAGAAATTCTTCCTAATGTCTAATCTGAATCGACCTATCTCTAGCTTTAATCCATTCCCTCTAGTCCTATCACTGCCTGACAGCCTCAAAAGTCCCTCCCCAGCTTTCTTGTAGGCCCCCTTCAGATACTGGAAGGCCACAATAAGGTCTCCCTGGAGCCTTCTCTTTTCCAGACTGAACAACCCCGACTCTCAGTCTGTCCCCATAGGAGAGGTGCTCCAGCCCTCTGATCATACTTGTGGCCCTTCTCTGGACACGTTCCAGCACATCCATATCCTTCCTGTAACAGGGGTATTTAAAACCTAATCGGATGTGATCCTGAGCAACCTGCTGTAGGTGACCTCTCTATGAGCAGGGAGGTTGGACTAGACAATCTCCAGTCTACGATCTCCAATCTCTACTCAGCCACTCTACAATGCCGTGAAAAAAGCATGTGAATTCTCCTTCAAGCCCTCAGATTCCAGTGATGGAGACACACAGTAGGATACTGTAACAGAGACTTGCCTTCACTTACTTTTGTGAGTACAGTGGTTAGGTATGGGAGATAGGCTGTTCCGTACAGGAGTAAGATTTTTTATTTTGTGTTGGTCTACGGGCATCTGTTGAAAATTTTTGCCTGTGAAAGAGAAAGATAATCTGTTACCATATGTAAATAATTGTAAATAAGGTACACTGTAGATCTCTGGCTTCTAGGGGGAAAAAAAAAAAGAAAACTTAGTAATTCTCAGAAATATGTAATAACAAGAAACCACCATCTGAAAAAAGACGTTGCTTTGTTCTCTTTACATTCATTAAAAAGAGTGATTTAATATAGCTTTCATGTGTACTCTTACCTCTTCCTCTCATATAATAATTGGTCTTAAAACAGGCACAGTCCAGTATCTAAGTCCATGTAAGAATATTTGGGCACTACAATTGTAGAAATATTCAGCTGGGTGTATTTGATTTCAGAACTGAAGCTTTAGTTTCCAAACTTTTCTAATAGGATAACAGCCTTTCTAAGTACTAGAACACAAATGGAGTTCAACTGCTGTTTGGAAAATGAGACTGTTGGAAGACTAACAGCAGTAAAAATAAGTTTTGAGAGGGTTTTGCTGCAGACAAAAACATAGAACTGATATAAACTGATAGTGATTTTTCTTAAAATATGTTTATGGCAATTTCACTTTTACCAAAAATAATAGATACTGGAAAATGAAAGGTTAATTGAGTAACTGTGGCTTTTCACGGGCTAAGATTAAGGTTAACTTTGGTCTAGTACTATTTAAAAAGACAATATGTTAGATGATGTAATGCATTGTATTACATAAATGACACACCAATTATGATTAAAAAGTAGGAACTGAATTACCAAATCAGCATTTTCCCCAGATCCTTTTCCGGAGTTGATTTTATTCTGTGATGATTGAGTCCCTCAAATTTTTGATTTTTGTTATCCCGAGATCTGAGATGAACCTTGAGCAAGGAGTTTAGAGTTGTTTTGCTAAACAGCTGCTCATCCAGCATTGCATTGCAGAGCAAGAATAATGTCTGTCAGAATGCCAAGAGGAGGGAACACATGGGCTGGATGCATCAGGACATAAATTGCCTTTGTGGCTTTGTACTCGGTACTTAAAAATACCTATGTATTACTTGGCTCTGTAAGATAAAGCCATAGGAAAACAGTTGTAGAACATTTTCCTAGAGGTGCATTGAAGTAGTCGTCAAGACTGCTGTAACTATGTTATTGACTAAATAGATTCTGTGTAAAAGGAGCTAAACTGGTGTTTATCAGACAAACCCCCATGTCATAGTGCAGCCTTCATCCCAGCATGGAGAAAGATTCTGGTCCAAAGACCATGGCAAATGATGGCCATTGGATAAATCTACCGGATCCCACAGGTAAAGCTGATGTGTGTTGGTCTAAAGCATGAAGAATCTCTTACAGATGAGCTGTGTCTGATAGAAACAGACTTTGGTTTCCTTTTCCCATGTTTTACTCATTATTTAGTCTTTAACACTAAGGTGATGATAAAGTGGTGATGGAAAAGTGTATGTGAAAGTTGATAAATTTCTTCTAGACATTGCATCCGCCGTACACAAAGAAATAAATATATCAATTCCAAAATAATAGAGAATCAAGCCTGGGGGTCCCATTAGTGCAATGCGAGTTATATTGGTTTCAGTGATGTTTATGCTGAGAACTAATGACTTATTATATATGTAACATTACGGCTTTGAAGGTGGGAGCTTGTTTTTTCTATCAAGAGATACATTTATTTCATAAATGGGTATATCTGACAGCAAAACACAGTACAAAATGTTTGCAAGGTTGATATGAATGCTTGGAAAAGAATCCTTGTTGCCTAAAATTCTGTCATCTACTGGAAGTATTCTTCTGCTCTTCCTTTCTATCAGCTCCACATAACATGAGAGAAGAGTTTATCTTTCTTTAAGACATCATCTTTGTCATTCTCAAGAGCACATTTATGATGGCATTTATTTTTTAATGAAATAGAAAGGAAGCAATTTAATTATTTTAAAATGCAGGGCTGTTCTCCATTTAATTTGTTTACTAACATTTTTTACGGGTTGTTCTTTGATTTCTCTTTACATTTATGTAGGTGAACCACATTGTGGTGTGTTTTGTGGAAAAGTTTTAAGTGTTATGATTAATGTCCCGCTGTAAATCAGTCCTTCAGTTTGAGAAAGAAATGGCCACACAGATCAGCTTTGCTCTACTCATTCCTGGTCAAGAAGTGTTTCCTGTTCGACTATACCATACTGCTTATGTAAGTAAGTGCAGTGTAAGCTTAATAATAGCCTATTTTTCACATTGCTGGTTCAAGAAAATAGAGGGTACTGGGCTGCTGTAATAAAGTATTGCCTTAGACCAGAAAGGTTAGTAATCTAAAAGATGAGTGCGTGATAGAAGGTGGCTCTGTCTGGTCAGAAGGTGCTAAGAGCTGTCATAGATTTGAGACGAGCTTCCTTCTACCCGTATCACTTGGGATATCTCTACTTACACCATTGTCTGTGTGGAAAGTAGATGGCAGTACATTTTGCAAAAAGAGATGATTGCAAAGCTCACTAATACAAAATGCTTCAGATTGTGGATGCCAACTCAGCACTGTGGCTGGCAAGCACTCTTGCAATACTGACAGTAGTTTTTGGTATATTCTATCTTTGCTCTCCCCAGTGAAGAGAAAGACAAATCAGTTCTTCTAGGAGAAACAAGGGACATAATAGTAAGTCTCATTGCTACCCACAGCAACCACTCTCATTTGTGCAAGTGCTAGGTTCAGCTTGTAAATTGACTCATCTTTGATTTCCATCAGCACAAAAAGCAACAAAAAACCTTCAAAAATCACAATCTATGTGCCAGCTGCCTTAGTAGCAGTAAGCACAAAATTAGCTCTGACTTTAACAAAAGCCGTGGTCATGCAAGACAATGAACACTGTGTCAGCTGAGAGAATAATTTTCAAATTGAGTTCACCTAGATTATTGATACCCATAATCCTGCCCTGGATAGTCAGTGATTAGGAAATTACATGTAGCCCCCACAGTCATGACTTGAGAAATGGAGTTTTAATGCTATTCAGTATTCAGTGTACTTCAAAGACCAGATGTTTTTTCCCTCAGCTAGGAATCTTGCAGAAAAAAAATGAGGAAATATCTTTCCTCGGAGAGAGCTGCCTGTGCAGCGCTGCTCGCTGGGCTGGTGCCAGGCTTACTTTACTTCTGATCCTTATAAGTCCTGCGGACACGGTGCACTGGAGACCTGGAAGCCCTGGAGCTCATACAGTAAGTGTAGTTCTAATTCACAGCAAGTCATGTAGCTTTAATTGCAAGGGCAGACAGAGTTAAACCAAATACACAGGCATGAAGAGGAATAAGCAGATCTTTTTATCATGAAGAAATGTTAGAGAGTATCTGCATTGTGCAATATATTCCTGTAAAACACTCTCAGCCTCCTCATAAGGTTTTAATTCACATGCTTCAGTGGAAGTCCCTTTTGCCAGTACAGGAGTCTTTTTATTATTGGAAATTTTTGTAACAGGGAGCTGGGACACAGAGAACTGGACTTAAAGCAGACTCAAGCTTATATTTTTTCCTTTGAGGAAGATAATAAACTCTCAGGTAAAATGGCTTACTTTTCTCCTGGTCTGCAAAGACAGCTCCCAATGTAATGATTAGAAGATTTCCCATAATTGATATGGTTTTGCCCTCATTCATGCACATAGACTGCTAGTCCTATATTGAGTCCCTATGTGAATCATGGAGCACTGGGTGGATGTACAAGGTCCATCCTGATTCAGCTGTTTGCAGCTTTTTATCATAGGATATTTACAGAAAACCACCTGTCCTTCTGTGCAAAGCAAACAGGGATTTAACCATACAGTATTCTACAGTCTTAGGAAAAATCTATAATCACATAACATGGTAGTTACTTCCACACCAAACATATTCATAGTCTATCTAATTCCACCAAGAAATGTTTCCCCATATTTGTCCACAAGTTTGGCTTATCCAGTTTGAGTTCATTCATCCTCTTACTGTCAACATGAATAATCTCAAATATCTCAGCCCAACTGTATCCTATTATATTTAGGTTTTAAAGAAGCTCTGCAGGTTTTGTCTTCCACATGTGAGCTGAACCTTGCAGAGTTCACTGTAGAAAGAGTTGTGCTGGAGAAATCCTTGTTAGGCATGTGGAATCTGGGGTTCACATGGTTGAGTGAATAGCTAAAGAGTGAAGAGGAAAAAAGTAGTGACACCTATAGACCTGGTCTATTAAGCTTTCAGGCATATGGCCTGATGTTCAGGAGGCAGAACTTTTTGAATAGCTCCTTTTTACCCCTAAAAACTATTTCCAGACTTTATTTTCACAACACAGAATGACCTGTCATTCTGCAATTGCCATCTCTACTCTCATCATTAGAGATGTGGACAACCATTTTCTATCTCATAGGTCCCTTCACTTACAAGTCAGTACAGTTTGCACTATCATGCAATCTCAGATAGTGACCTGACCTAATTGAGAGTCCTTCTCAGACAGAATTTCTGTTCACCTCCTTTTTCCACTGGAGGATAATGGCTCATGTCTGCTGGGCTGAGGTAGATCTTATTATATAATGTTTGCTCCTTGTAATGGTGTACTGCTAAGTTTGTGGATTGCTTTTGCTTACTTCATTTTCAGTTGGGTATTACAGTGGTTGGAAGGCATGCTACATGTGTTTAATTTTGGCATGGAACTAATCCCAAAGGAGATGAAGTTGGAGACACTGATATGTTGAAGTAAACTCCAGCATGCAAGCCAACCAGTCAGATTCATTTAAACATGGATGTGAGTCAAACAAAGTACTAGTTCCCAAATCCTGCCAAACCTTGGGTTTGATTTTACTTCAGAGTTCTGATGCTCTGCTTCATTACTGCTGCACTACAGTTTCCAAAACACAACATAAAAGCATTTACTCTGTCTTCGTAAATTTATCAACCTGAATTCAGCTTTGGAGAAACCATAAGGGCAGCACTTTAGACAAAAGAGCTGGCACTCTGGGTGGGAGGAGTGGAAGGGGGTGACACTACAGCCTGTAGTCAGAATATGTCTATAAGGGGAAAGTGGCATGGTTCAGGGCCATCCAGCATGACACATGTGGACTTACTTGGTTGGATCCAGAAGCACATCTCAGCACAGTTAGAGGTTTGAGTGCAGTGCTGTTCCTTTGCATATCTAGTTCCAGAACTAAACATGGACACAAGGCAGCTGGCATGATAGTGGGTGTTAACATGCAATTCACAAAGGATATACGTAACCTGGAGTCAATCACCTTGCTTAGGTACCTTATGTGCTTCTTAACTACCTCCATTTTTTCTTGCTCATCAGTCTACTTAGTTCCCATACCTAAGCACCTTGCTTCAGCTGTCAACTGATGTCCTGTCCATATGTTGTCTGTGATTGCTGTTACATACAGGGAGAAGAAATGGAAAAAGATATTAGAGAAATAGAAATGTCATAGAATCATAGAATGTTAGGGGTTGAAAGGGACCTAGAAAGATCATCTAGTCCAACCCCCCTGCCAGAGCAGGATCATCTAGATCAAGTCACACAGGAATGTGTCCAGGCAGGTCTTGAATGCCTCCAGAGAAGGAGACTCCACAACCCCCCTGGGCAGCCCATTCCAGTGTTCTGTTACCCTCACTGTGAAAAAGTTTTTCCTTGTGTTTACCCTAAACCTCTTGTGCTCCAATTTACTCCCATTGCCTCTTGTCCTCCAGCTTACTCCCATTGCCTCTTGTCCTAACATTGGATGACATTGAGAAGAGTCTGGCTCCATCCTCCTCACACTCGCCCTTAACATATTTATAGACATTAATGAGGTCTCCCCTCAGTCTCCTCTTCTCCAGGCTGAAGAGACCCAGCTCTCTCAGCCTCTCCTTGTAAGGGAGATACTCCACTCCCTTAGTAATCTTGGTGGCCCTGCGCTGGAATCTCTCCAGTAGCTCTACATCTTTCTTGAACTGGGGTGCCCAGAACTGGACCCAGTATTCTAGGTGGGGCTTCACCAGCACAGAGTAGAGGGGGAGGAGAACGTCCCTCAACCTGCTGACCACACTCTTCTTAATGCACCCCAGGATGCCATTGGCCTTCTTGGCTGTGAGGGCGCATTGTTGGCTCATGGTCATCCTGCTGTCCACCAGGACCCAGATCAGACTTACCTACTTTTTCTGACTTAGCTTGCCATGTCAATAGAGATTATAGGATTTGGGAGATAGAGAAGAAATAAGATACCTGATGGAGAACTGAGAAGTGAGGGAAGGCGGGGGGGGCACAAAAGCACATGGTGAGATCTATCAGAGTTCAAGCCATCTATCAGTTTGTCTGAAGGAGTCCTAGTACAGACTTTGTAGGAGAGTATTTGGCTAGAGTCTGTTTTCCAGGGATCATCCAGCAAAGTCTGGCATCTGCTTCTGTGGTCTAGCAAGTTGCGTTCACTCCTACTCTTTTGAGACTTGCGTGCAAAATGGTGAGTGCTGGTGCCAGAGGAGAAGCTTGACATTGTGCTTTGGGAAGCAGTTAGGAAGGAATTGCCCACAGTGATTGGGGGGAGACTCTGGGTTCTGACAGGCAGAAGTCCCTGACACTGTGGTTGCTTCTTTTCTGGTATGAGGTACTTTGTGTCTGTGCTCCTCCTTTTAAAGTCAGCAGTGGTCACACCCTCATCTGGAATGTTTTTGCAATTTGTGTCCATAACGCAATCAAAAGTGGTGATGATGTCATCTACTTCTGAAGTCTCTTCTCGAGAATATCGGTCTCTGCTTCTCTCCTTATGGCTGGTTTTCTGATCATCTTTCTTCTTTTTGCAAGAGAAGATGTGGTTCAGCATACTGAATCGTCCTTCTTTCTTTAGGATTCTGTCATTCTGGGAAGGAAACTGATGAACAGGCTCGGATCTACTGGAACTACAAATCAAAATGTGATTTTATTATTTCCAAATAATGAAAAAATGCTGCCTGTGTTAGCCCATGAAATGGGATATATACTGTTCAGATACATTTGTAGGCATCATTAAAGGTGGCAGAAAATTAGAACTCCAAATTTGTAATTAATAAAAACTGAAAATGATACTGTGTTACTTTACTCTTTCTATATGCCTTACACTCATCTCAAGATAGGCTCAGTGCAACTATCGGGATAAAACCCAAACTTTCCTAGTGCCAGCATATACCAGCTGCAAAATCATTATTCTTAGTGGTGAGACCAGATCCAATAATACCACGTAGAATATGCTGGGATCTTTAAAACCAAGTAGTCTTTGCAATAATTTATATTATTTCCAACAGCACAGTCCTTGCTAACACTGTAACAGAGGCATGATTCCTTCCCCCTTCTCTTCCCCTTCTTCCCCTTCCCCTTCTCTTGCCTGTACAAAAGTGGCTCAGCAGTTTCAGATCTATCAATGTAATTATCTACAGTGCAGTTGCTGCAATAATTTTCAGATGAGACTTTGACTAATCAACATTTCAGACTTACTCCAACAGCAGAGTGCAGGAGGAGGATGAGAAGGAGGGTTAAAGTTAACCATGTCTCACAGTTTATAACACATACTAACTGCTGATTGGGAAGGAGGGTAAAGCACAAAGAAACATGTTCATAAATGTCTTTGTAAGTGATGCTCGTTTACCAAAGTTAAAGAATAGAAATTAACTGACAGCTGCTGAAACATGAAACATGCAAAGAGATTGTAATCAATGGTAAAAGAATTTCACTTTTTGACGGAAAAAGAAGGCTAGGAAAACACTCACAAACCCTTATCCTGAGGATGAAAATTGAGATTTATTTATTATATATCTGGCAAAGCTGTTTTTTATGTTCAGTCTATCCTTCTGTCTGATTATATGAACACACGGCTAGTGCTTAGATATTTTGAAAAAGGGGAAGACATATATCTGAGGGCTGAGGTTATTCTGTAACGTGAATTTTCTGCATGCAAGTGACTTAGCAAGAGTTATACTCACATCTTGGTTCAGAACCCTCAGCTGATAGGCAAACTAGCACTGTAACCACAGTTATGACTAATTCTGACATTGCTATTCTGGTGGAAAACTTGAACCAAGTTCTGCATAGGAATCGAAGAGTCATCACCCAGGGCTCAAACCCTTCAGCAGCATACAGAAAGCAATCAATTCGTTTCCTAGTCAGTGGCAACATTGTGAGCAAGATAAGAACTTTTGCTTTACCTGCTCTCTTGAGACAGCAGCTTGATACATGCTGTGTGCCCACAGTACATTGCATATGTCAGAGGAGTATTTTCATTGATGTCTCGAGGGCTGCTGTCTATCCCCAGCTCCAGCAGTGTCTTCACACAGTCAGCTTTCCCTGCTGCTGCAGCCCAGTGCAAAGGAGTCCTACCGAAAAGGGTGGAGTATCATTAAAATAGATGAATACATTTACTATCAAAACTATTAATGACATAATGAGGTATGCTCCTGTACTACTCATCTAGACTCAGCAACTTTTCCCACACTGATGTAGCTGCCAGTGGTCATAAGGAGGCCACAGACTGGCATCTATCTATGTTCACCGATGTAGCTGTAGAGAAAGTACATACAGGGCTGCAGAACACCTACAGATGCCATATAATAGCATCTCTTCTGCTGGAGTTGCAGAGTGGGAGAAGTGCTTGAAATTTTTAGAGCTGAATTTGAAAAAAGTCTTCCTAGTGTACACTGCACAGGCACAAGCTCTTCACACCTTTGCACCAAACACAATTAACAATGGTTGTCTGTTGGGGAATGGCTTGAAAACAAGGGCCACGGCTCACTGCAAGATACATTAGCAGAAGCTGGGCATGAGGCCTAGCCCAGCTGCAGGGACAGGATGTCCTTGAGGAGGAACGTTAGGATAATAATAGGATGCTTTGGTTAACAGAAAGAGGGACATTATATCAGCATAAGACGATATCAGGATGTTTTGTTCAACGGAAAGAGGAGCTAGGTAGCAGCTGGGACCATCAAGGGGTGGTCATAGGGAAAGTGTGACTTCTTGAATGGACCTATGGGAACTACCATGAATATGTATAACTTGTGTGTACTCCAATCAGCATGTATTAGTGATTAGCATAATACTATATAAGTAGCTGTAAGTGTGACAATAAACAAAGTTTGCCTATCAATCATATTGATTTCCTGCACTCTTCCCTTGCTGTTCCGCAGTTGTCACAGGGCTCTCCAGGAGTATTAATAGGAGAATAAGCCTCTGCTAGATTAGAAGGGCTGCACACATCTATCAAACTGTCATTGCCCCTTGACAACTTTTTGTGGTCTTTGATGGGCACAGACTGGAGCATATGTAATTGCCTTGAATCCCTGCAGGAGAATCAAACTGATTTTCTGCTTGGCAGAAAGATTTCATCTTATCTTTGGGAATTTATGTCCAATTTCCAAATTGTAATAGTTTGCTTTTGTGAAAAATCTGAAAAAAACCAGAAAACACCGTAAGAAAATCATACAAGAATGAAAAATAAAATTGATTTTTCTCTGCCTGCTTTTTTTCAATCCCAGTTATTTCAGATGGGTGCCATCAGAAACACAACAGAATGAAAATCTACTGTGTGTTCATAGTGAATAGCTTATCTTTTCCTTCAAATATAATACCTTCTTTGGAAATATCTGAGAATGTGTAATAGGTTGTGTTTTATTAAGTTCTTAAGTGTAATTAAACTCCTCCCTTCACTCTTCTTTCCATAGGAACACGGCCTTCTCAACCACATTTTATTGATGTTTAGAAACTTCTGCAGGACTCTGTTGGTTTTATTTCTGTTCCATTTTATTACACTTTTCCATGAAGAGTGCTATTATTTTAAGTACCTGAAGCCCTAAGCCAAGAATACCTTGGTTTACGCTCCACTGAGAAGGCTAATCAATGTGAACAGCCAGTTGGTTCTCTTTGCCTTAAAGAAATTTACAATCAAAGTTCCAAGGGAGGTAGGTGTACAGTCAAAAAGAGGAAAGAAGATGACTCTTCTGCACTTATGATATAGAGATTTCATCCTGGAAGGAATTAAATGCCTTGTTAGACTGGAAGATGAAGGTTCCCTGCCCCTACAGAAATACTGTCTTAGCGTCTTAAATGCAACAAGGGAACATTGACATTTCTTAAATAGAAGCAGGAGGATACAGCAGCAGGATATGAGCTTCAAATTGTAGGATCCTGTTCTATTGTTTTGAAAGGAATGTTCACTTTTGATTGAAAGAAGTGAAGTAGTAGCAAAGTCCTTTGACACATAATCTTATCATTTCCTACCAGAAACACCAAGTTAAATAACATTGCTGCTAGTCAGCTACTAGACATGATATATTTGAGCTGAACTGCTTTGCAGTGTTTCTGAGTAATCACGGTTCTCTGTAAGCACAGGTCATTAACTAGGCCATGGCCTGTGAATCAGGAAACACAATTATAGAATAAACAGGGCTAGTCTCAGGTTAATAGAAAGGAAGCAGCAATTTCAGTTTCATAGTTTCCATGGTTACCTGTCATCCACATCAAGGGCCTGCAAGTTGCACTCTGGAATTTTAGCCAGCTCACTGATAATATCACTGTAGCCTGCGGCAGCAGCAATATGCATGCATGTTTTGCCATTCTCGTCATCATAGTTTATTATTGATGGTCCCTGGTAGTGGTTGAGAATGATGGAACACAGAATCCTGTTGCCACTCTGGGAGGAAGTTCAGAGAAGAAAAGTATTTTACAATGGAACCCAGACCAAACTGCATTTTCCCTGATAGAGAAGGATAAATGCAATGATGGTATTTCGTTTGTGTATACCAGGCTTCCAATATATGAAAGCCAGTCACCTGCTGGGAACTGGGTTTGCTTTATGAATTTCCCAGAACATTTTGAACATGGAAAATAAGAAATAATATACCACTGCAAATATCTCCAAAAGTTACAATGTAAATTACTCAATGGCTTTCTCAGAAATAACTTGGGTTTTGCTGTTTTGCTAAAACACCCTCCAGAAAGATATGAGACTGTATTTTCTCATAAAAATTTAGGGTTGGGAAGGACTCCAGAAGACTAAGCCACTTCTGTAAGCCTGTCTGAGTACACCTAGAAAAGCCGTGTCAAATATTTGCTCAAGTAGTTCTTGAAAACTTTCTTAGCTGTTTTGCTCTAGTGTTTCAGTATCTTAATAGAAAGTTGACATTGTTTTCTAACCTCCAAATGAAACTGAAGATTTTATATCTTGACTTGGTGAAAATAGAGAAAAAGAATTCATTATTTTTTTATAAGGATATAGAAACACAAGGCTAGAAAGGTCTTTCTAGATCATCAAATTCAATCCCTGTAATCACTTGCAGCTATGTTACATCATCCCTTTAATAAATTTACTGTGTCCATTAAAAGCAATTCATTTTTTTTCCACATTACTCCCAAAGGAAGGCAGTTCAAAAACTTGTTTGCTGTAATGATTAGTACCTCTAATTTCTATTCATGCTCATGTCTGATTTACATCCCTTTGTTTTTGTGCCAGCATTATTTAATTAAGTACTTTTTTTCCTCTAACTGGTATTTGTTCTTCAGACGTATTTATAGACAATCATCATATCCCTGCTGAGCTGTTCTCTTGACACTAATAAATCAAGGTCTTCTAAGTTTTCCTTGTAAAACACGCTTTCTACTTCTCTAAACCCACTAACCCTTCTCCTTTTGTGTTTTAGTTATGTATCCTTGGAGAGGGGTGATTAAAATTGTAACTAGTTGTACACAGACATTTTTTCCAGGTCTTTGTACAGTGACACTAGCTCTTCCTTATTTGTGTTAGAAATACCTCTTTTGGTATGTCACAGAACAGCATCTGCCTTATTCACAGCTGTGTCCTATTAGAAACTCCTGGTCATTTTGGAATAACCCGTTACACCTCAGTACTTCTCTTCCATATTAATTTCTAATCATGAAGTTTCTGTTTTCTGTGAAGACCTTCCTTATTAGCACCTAAGCACATGACTTAAATGTTTTATCCTATTCAGTTTTGTGCCATTCATATTACTCTAGACTTGAAGGTGATCCAGCTTCCCTTGTATGATATCCCCATTCTTTTCTGTTAATGTCTTCCAGTTTATTGTTATTGGCTTATTTCACCAGAAAGCGTGTGTATTTTGTGCCAAGTTATCATGAAAATATTAAGCAAGATTTATTTCAAGGCTTATCCCAGGAAGTGATTTCTTTCCAATCTCTATCCAACATTTAATTATTACTCTTCATTACTTGATTTTGAGATAAAGCTCTTTTTCCTTCTCTGTACTTTTGCCTATTGTTTTGTAAGATACCTACTTATTCTAAATATAATTTAAAAAATTCTATCTCAAGCCTCTGCTACACACTTTTCTTCTCTGCTCTCAGCATATAGATTCCTGCTATGTTTTACACTGTTGACAGGATATATTCCAGGTCCCTGCAACCTGCTGGTCCCAGAGTTGCTCATTCCATCTGAGAATTCCCTTAATATACTAAAATGTGTCCCTCTGAAATCAGGATTTTTGTTTTGTATGTAATTTGTTTAGTCATCTCTTTAATTTCTTATGATCATGATGTCCTAACTTATTTTCTATGACCAGACATTTTATAACATCCTCATCAACCATGTTAAAAGTGTTAATTTATAGTTGTCTGAATATCTAATGAAAAAAGAGTGCTTATTTTCATGTTCAGGAATACCAAGGTTCTATGAATAATTGTTTTTTTCTACAGTCCCTATGCCAAATGTCAATGCCCTCCATAGCAGCATAATTCTCATTTATGTTTTTTGGTCATTAGCATTGGAGAAATCTCTAGTAACACTCAGGGCTACCTGAATCTCAAGTCTATTATATACGTCTAGTACTACCACAATAAGCATCCTTAAGCATTATGATCCTTCTCCAAGTCAGTTTTTATACAAAGAATTATTAACACTTATTATCTTACTATTTCTGCATTTGTGTTCTAGTGACACTACTATTCCTCTAGTTTTACAGTGTCATTGCCAAGTCCAAATTTCACATCCTGCACCTACAGTTTCAGTCCCTCAATATTCTTGTACAGCTCTTAGCATTTGCATAATATGCTTCCCACTGTTCTTACTGGAATTTTATACATTTGCAGACTGTTCTGTCTCCCACCAATCTTTCATTTTCTAGACTAAACAAACCATTTCAACCTCTTTTCATGGGTCAAATTTTTCAACCCATTTATCATACTTGGTGCTTGCTTTTGGCCTCTTTCCAGTTTGTCTACAGCTTTCTTCAACTGTGGCACCCCAAATGACATAATTATACAGCTGAGGCTTCTCTCCTGACATTGAAAATGACATTGCTACTTCCTGTAGCCACAAGTATCACACTTGCGTTAATATGTCCCAGAATGGTGTTTGTTTTGTTATCAACACCACAATTTAAACCTCTGCTCACTTTGTAATCCACTAGTCTACTACTCTTCATTTTGTACAGTTTTACTTTTTCACGGTTCTGTGCACAGTGCTATTTTATTAATTTCAGCTCATTCCTACAATTTATCAAAATAATGTTGAAATTCATCCTGAACCATGACCTGCTTGGTGTCCCTCTAGTTTGTTGCACTTGTGGGTTATATACAACTGTATTTCGTCACCTCATTATGGACCAATTGATTTTGATTGCATTGCTCCTTATTCATGGTACATCCTACCTTTGGACTGAATTCTGTGTCCATTATGTCAGATTGTACTTACACAAATTGTGCTGTTGACATCATTCATTGTAACTGAAAGTGCATGTATTGCTTAAACCAGAAACGGACAAAGAACTGGAGTTTTTTTGATCACTCTATTCACCACCTGCGTAACAAGTTTTCTGTGCCATGTGATGAATTTCATCTTGTTGACATTTTTCCAATTTTTCTGAGTTTTACTACATGGTATTAAACTGATTAAGTGACATTCAAGCATACTATATCTAATAGCTTCTTATCTGAGGAAGCAATAATTGCTTTTAAGATGGCTATGAAATTTCTGTCCTAACAATTCAAATTGTTATTTACAATTTCTAAATAATCAAAGGATATTTTCAGTATTTAGAACCTCTGCAGAAAGAGCTGCCAACTGCTCCATGGCTTTCCAGCTCCCTTTTTGCAGGAATGCCTTCTTATCTTTGCATTCATCTTGGTTTTTTTAAAGTTGAACACAAAATTCCCCTAAAATACTTACACTGCTCTTATTCTGAGATTGATAGCTTTGAGCTGAGGTCACAAAAAATGTACTCTTCCTGTGGTAAATTTACTGTGAACCACAGTACTATTGTTATACCAGGATGTTCAGTGGTAAATGTACTATAGGAAAATTACATGTTTTTGTAACCTTACTGTATTTATCCTTACATTTCTTCTCCCTTTTTGTACTCAAGTTTTTTTCAGCAACTTTCTCAGAGATTATTTTTGCTTTGTATTTCTATAGAATACTGCAGGTCTCCCGACACAGTTTTCTTTATACTTTTGTCCCATCTCACATCTTTATCTATTTCCACCCATTATTCATTCTCCTCAGTGAACTTTTCCTAGATCACTCATCTATATTAAACTTAAATCATAAAAGCTTTGTTCCAGGAGCCCTTGTAAGGCAAACCCTCATTGGGCTTTATGCAAGTGTTTGTCTCAGATTTGTTTAATCTCCAGACAGTAGCATACAACAGATTCACTACCAGACTTAACTGTCATTTTCACTTGATTACAATTCCATTTTCTTTAGGTTGGTTAATAAAAATCCCAACTTCTTATAGTTGTATGTCTCAATGTTTTGGAAACAAGAAATTCTTCAGGAAGTATCCATCAAATCAAGTACCATGAGGAGGATCCTGCGAGTTTGGGACATTTTTTCTGGTTTTTGACTCTTTTTTCACCTATGTCTATTAAATTTATCCTCATAGTGACTACAGCAGTTATTCTTATACTTTGGCCCTTTGTATGTTCAACTGATATGTAGAATAATAATTTTACTCAGGAAATGCATTGTCACTAATATAATATTCTACCATAACATTGCATTTTATTCTGCCTGGTCTTCAGTCATACATAGTAAAATGTTTTCCTTGTTCATTGCACTGGATGGAGAGTATTTTTTTCCCTTCATCACAATACTTTAGTGAACTAGGTATTTAAATACCTAGAGAAAGAGAAGAATACATAGAAAGAGAAGAATCATGTGAAAGGAGTCTGCTAAGATATCTTGCAGCTACCAGTAATGTAGAGGTGGGAGTGGCAGAGGGCTATGCTATGGACTACCTAACTGTTTTCAGGAAATCCTGACAAAATATTTTTCTTCCAACTGAATGCCTCTGGAGATTATGTGTTTATGTTGTATTAGTTCTGCTGTAATTTTTTGTCTCTTGGTGTTAGTGTGCAGTTTAAAGCCTTCCTATATGCATAGCCAGGTTTGTTATTTCCGACTAGGAGCTTTTGGTGTTACTTCTTAGCTTTATCATTGCACTTTAGGGCTGCCTGTGTTTCCCCTTCTACATCCCCTCCTCTTTCAATTCCACACCTGTGAATCTAAGGCCTTACTCCAGGAGGTAACTTACTTTTATAAAGAAGCACTGTAAGTTACTATAGATTATTAAAAAAAAAAAAAAAAAAAAAAAAGCATTGGTACCTCTGCCTTCCTCCTGGAAACAATATTTGTGTATCTTTGGGTGCTGTTAGAATTTTATATTACAGGATGCAGGATGGTGTCCTAACCTTTTTCTCTTTCCTCTCATCCTTCACAAACAGACACATAGCATATTTTCATATGAAATTGACTGTAATACCAAAAAGGCCATCGAAAAAAACCCCAACAACATGAAGATCTTTTTCTCCTTTGTTAAAATAAAGAAATATGAGCCATTTCAAATATTTGTTGAGCGAGCCCTAGCAAAATTGGAACAAATAACTTGTCTGTGGACTTTTTTCCTTTATAACTCCAGATGAGATTACTACATTGGTAAATACATCTTTCCTTTCAAATTCACCTTTTTTCTTCCCTTTTTATTCTGAAATTCAGTATTTACTGAAAATTAAAACAACAGTCATTTCACAGACTTTTACCATATGGCTCTGTTGGTTGGGACTTGAAAAGACTTGATTTTTGACTCAAACCTTTGCTGGCAGAAGTTCTACATTTAATTACAGCTATACTGGCAAAACCCAACTGTTCATCCAGTATAATTTTTTCCCTCATGAGATTTCTTTCACTGAAGTACAGTTTTCCTCCTGTTCATGTTCAGGACTCTATGGCAGTGTATTCTGTCATTAACTTTACTGTAACGTGAGTTCAGAATTTCATCCTAGAATCACAGCAAGGCAAACATAATGTTGCATTAACAATGAGGATACGTCTGGTTGGAATCAGATATTGCACTGGAACAACATACCCCTGTCTCATTATAGATGCAGTATCTGCTGTTTTAAACATGAAGAGTGCCAAACTCCAGAGCAGAGATGTAATGTGGCTCCTTCTAGTCTGCAGAAAACAGTCCAGTGAGAAATGTCCATAAAGCTGGCAACTTGGGTTGATGAAGATTTTTGCACACGTGATTTTTTGCCTATTCTTTATGACTCCAAGCATCCCACCTCTGTACCCCAGACTAGGGAAAGCTGAGAAATAGACCATGTTCACTCTGCCTCCACTACTGCCATGCCCTGGATGCCAGATGGCTGTTTTGGCAGTGGAAATCCACTGAAAAAAGTCAGAGCACCCTGTGGTTTCTCTGCCCTGAGGGGGCAGACTCAACTGGGCCCTGTGTTGAGGAAAGGAACAATCTGTAATACCATCTTCATCTTTCCTTCTGCCAGGAAAATTTTGCCAAAAGTTGCCTGAATGCAGCCCAGGCACTTCACAGGGTGTGCTTCTGATGGCAAATCAATATAAATTAACAATATCTCTACTGATGCCACTGTAGTTACTTTGGTAAGACTCAGCCATCTCAGAGAGAAGCTCATTTGTCTTCTCTGAACTGTAGTACTTCAGTCTTAGACACCCACTGAGACAGTGTCTCTTGCAAACTCAGAATGAACCAGCTTGGCTTGATTTTGTGGTACTCTTGGAAAGCTCTTGTCCTGTGGTCCTCAGAGCACTGCTGCTTCTGGTACAACTAGGGAACATAGTATTTAGCCTCTCAGCAGCCTTAGTAGCTGTTGGAAAAAGCTATGAAATGACAAAGGTATTCATGAAGTATAAAGGTAGTCATGGAGGTAAACCTCTATGTCCATGCCTCTCTTACCCTCTCTTTGTTCAAACAAACCTCATAAAATACTGACCAAGTATCTCTGAGAATTTAGTTTCACTTGAACTCTTCTATAGTAAGTGCATTTGATTTACTGTGTAAATGATTATGGCTATGACTAAAATTACTTGGCAGCTTTCTTCTGCTAGTACATTGCTATGAGGACTGGTTTCACTGGATGAGCCATTTATGTGCTTTGAAAAAGTGGTCATCTTTGATTCTGCAATAGAATAAGGATTTATACCTTACTACTATCAGAAAGACAGAAACATTTGTCTTCTAGTGCCTTTTTGTAAGGCATAGGAGATAAGGACATTTATAGATAGGCAGAAAGTGTGGTGCGTGCATATTACTTCTGGCATCCACTTGCAGCGTTACATCTAGCCTCTGTGCTGGGAAGAAATCTGACAATTATCCGATGCTTACCTACAGGGTTTTCCAGGAGACAAATTCCTAGTAAGCACAATGGGAGTTCTGCAATAGATTTCCTTGGAAATTTGATTGATGTGAATAATTACATTATCAACAACATCTTTATACTTGAAGGACTTACCGTTTTAACAGTCAATAATTTCAGGTAAAGGCAGTTTTTCTGATGATCTAGTTGTACTGATGAGTTTGTATATCAATACTGCTGTACTATGTACAAGTAACAAATGGGGCTTTGGCCAATGAACATTGCTGAATGTGAAGTAGGTTACAAGTATATAAAAAAATAAGTAGCACTAGGGAACATCCCTGATCATCAGAACTTGGTTGTCTGTACTGTAAATTTTTTTAAATCATCCCTGGGTTGGATTTGACTTGACTCAATTAGCACTTTCCCCACCAGTTCCTGGACAAAATTCAGGAGTTAGCATGGGCCACAGATCATTCCCAATAAGTGGTCTGCATACAACCATCCTGTTTTAGAAACTTTATCAGTAGGGACACAGACTGTCCTCTGATAGTTGGCCTCTGTGATAAAGACAAGGCTCAAGCACTTTTCAGTTGCTTTTAGTATTCCACACATTACCACAGAAGTTTAGGGCACTTTTTGGAAAAAAAATCTGATAGTATTGGAGCAAGTTTATTTCTTAAAACTATCTGCAAACTCTCTTCCTCCTTGTTTTGCAACTTTATAGCTCACTCTGTAGAGCCTTGCTGCTGTGCATCTTTCCAGCCCCCTTAAACAACAGCTGTACCTTTGCTGGAATGACACTATTTACAGAAGAAAGGGATTTCTTAAGGGTATGCTTAAAAAATGCAAACCAAATCTGTTTTTCATTAGTTTGCTAGCAGTCAAAATTGTCCTTAAAGCAGAGACATAAATCACTACTCTCTAGCTATCTCTAGAAAACTGTATGAAACAAGGAGAAAACAAGTACAATTTGTCAGTGAAAGACATCTTAGCCTGAAACCAACCTGACTGAACTGTGCCTAGCAAATGCACCTTTTCTGGCCTAATCCAACAATAAACATGTCTGTCATGGAGAAATTAAGTTTTAAGACTCTTTGGAAGTCTGTCTGAATTCTTCCACTGTATTCAGCCCACAGAAAAAAAATGGGAGCTGGGCAGAGAGATGGAGCGCAGTGATCCCTCAGGAGACACACTCACCTTGAGCCACTGCTGCTGTCCTTGACCCTTCCTCTGCCCTGACTAAGTTGCCAGCTATGTCCTTGAGATGCCCGGAAGCAACAGAGAGATTAATTCCTAAAGATCCAGGCATTTAAGTGTGCTCTCACAAAGGGTCTGCCACAATTGCTCAGCAATAAATAATTGCTTATGCTTTTCTTTTACGGTGCGTTTAAGATACGCAGGTATTGCATTCTGCTTGCAGGAAACAGTGGTGAAATAATTGCATTATTGCTATGGAGAAAATATGCAGGCTTGTAATTTTTTTAAACTTTGGACTCTGAATCAACCTATAAAAATTTGTAAGCACAGCTCCAGATGGTAGAATATTGTCTTTAATAGCTTCTTTTTAGTTGCCTTCTTTTATCCTGAGAGATTTGCTTTTCTTCACTTTAGAAGAAATCTTTGATTGTTTGCTTATTTTTTAAATGTAAGCTGATATTTTTACATAATCACATGACTTTGTGAGCCAGGGTTTTAAGAAAGAAGCAAAGAAAATTTTTTTCTGGTAAAAGTAATGACAACTGTCAAGAAGACTCCAAATCTCCCCAGGCTATTTCCAAGGTACTACTAGTACTATTATGATACAATAGTATGTAGAACAACAGTGTGTACTGTGTAGTACATACTGTATTTTCCTAGGATTTCACTGATGCCATTACCCAGAATGATTAGAACAGTTTTACACATTTTCACTGAAGGTGTGAACTGAGCAGCAGGAGGTTTGAGCTTTTCAATAGAGTAGACCCTGGTGTGGGTCTAGTTACACAGCTGGGACTCCACAGCCACCATTTGTCTAATGGGATACCAGGTGCCAGACATGTGGTCTTTAAAACAATCAGCATGAAACAATTATTTAATATGAAACATGCCTGAGAATTTGGTTTCAAATGGTGGGCAACGTTTTTTGTGTGGTCCCACTCCATGTTTCAGCACAATGTCCACAAACTGCCTCTTTCCTGCAACTTCTGAAACAAGTTTCTGTGTAGTGCTTGGTCTTCCCTTTGCTGCATTTTTAAAAAGTTAAATTAAACACAATTATTCAGCTGAAAACAACCCCTGCAGCTGGTACTGCCTGGGCTCTATTAGTGTTATGTGCTCTTAGAATATTAATACAGTTCTTAAAGGAAAAATATGCCCTTTCTAAGCAGACACAGAAGAGACTTTTCAACATAACAATAACCCAGCCATCAGAGCTGTTGTTTTGTTCTCTGTCATAGCAGAGAAAGTCATACCTATCTACAGTATCTATTTCTTCTCGGTCTAACAGGTCAGCAGAGAGCACTGACTAGAAGTATATTTTCTTGGTCAAGCTTGAGTAAGAGAAATATTAACAAATCTATTCCATGATCTGGTATTTCAGATACCCCTTCTGGACCTAATAATATGGAAGGAAGAAGCAATTTATAAGGCTTCACAGCAGGAACACCTCAAGAAGAAAAAAAGGGGGGTCATCCTGCACATTTCCTCTGATTTCTGAGAGCAGTTTAAAGGGTAGATGTAGGAGTTAATGGTGGAATTAAAAATAAAATTTACAAAATACAGAATCAGAGAAAGATTAAGGTATGAGGGGAACTCTGAGGGTCCTCATATGAGGTGGATTCCCTTTTGTCTTTCTGTGTGAGAGAAAGCTTGTTTCCAGAGCTATGGTGCAGACCACTGCTTAGCCTGCAGGAGCTTGCATGAGTTTCAGAGCTTTCCCACTGAAAGCAGCCTGCATTGCAGTAAGTCTAATAAAAATGCACAAAAGGTTTTAGACTAGATACTAGATACTCCTAAAGCAAAATAGCAAGGGATGTAGCCCAATTTCAGACTGATTAGGATTAAAAAAGAACAAAACTAATGTTAAGTAATACCAGTTGCAAAGGCCAAAACATACCTCTACTTCAGAAAAAGTTGAACCTATTGTACATGAACTACCAGTGGGAGGCCATGGTTGAAGGAAACTGATTATTTATTCTGATTTACAAGTACAGTATGTAGCTGTTCAGAATTTTTAAATTTCCTTGTTGACATGTTTTTTAAGATGAGTGAACTTAAACTAAAAGGTGAGGAAGCAAATATTTAGTCTTTGTAGGAAAATGTTACTGTTTTTCTTGAAAGTTCTATTTCTACTTATCTAGTATGCTGGTGTTATCAATGTTGATACCAGAACTTGTATGGAAGGTCAGCAAGTAGAAACGTATTTATATAATTTAATGTGGGAAGCTGTCTGCAGTAAAATTTAGGAATAATTTAGTGAATTATGCTATATTTTAGACCCTTTAAAACCAATTGCATAATACAGTGTTTAATGACACATTAAACCTGTGTGTTTGTCTTCTCTAATGATGGCCTGAGTAATTTTTATCATTTTGACTTTTTTTTGCATAGGAGATAGGAACATACATCTCAATAGGAAATATGTTTGGCTGCTTGTCTTCCTTAATCTCCAGAGAAGTAGGCCCTCAATACTTCAGCTATATATTCCACACATATTCAGCTATATATTCCACATATAATATTCCACAGCTATAACTGTTTGAATACATTTTAACTTGTGTTCATGTGATTTTATTCCCAAAGGCCTTTGGCAAGACTATTTAAGCTGCTGATTTCTACAACCCTGATTCAGTGAAAAAATTTAAGCATGAGTTCAACATGAAGTATACACATAGTCCCAGTGAGATGGATGATAACTTCGTTAAGGGTGACAGTGCTGAGCCTATGTTATGTCTTGCTTTCCAAAGAAGATGTTAAATCCTTGATCTGTGCCCAGTGGCAAAATTGTTGGGCTGTTAGAGAGCATTCTTAGTAGTTATTTTTCCTCATTTCACAGCCAAATAATTGCTTTTGGAGTATGTAGGACACGGCAATATCCAGCTCAGCTCACACAACTGCCTGGTGAAACTGCAGCTGTGGCTCACCTGTACTGCCCAGTGCAGAGCTGTTTTGAAGTCTTTGTCCACCAGAGTCAGGTCTGCTCCCTTGTGCAGCAGAGTCTGAGTGTGCTGTGGCCTGTTGTGGAAAGCAGCCCAGTGGAGTGAAGTCATTCCCTAAAAGCCACAAATCCAAAAAGCAAATAATGATCACTTACAGGACCCTTCCAGTCTCTGTAGATAAGCTAGACAATTCTGAAACCATTCCTGACTGACAGACTCTTCCCTCTCCCTCTTGATTTGGAATAATTAGTAACATCTTCTGAATTAGTGGAGTCATAAGGGGGAACCATGCGATTAGCTTTTTGGAGTTCTTACAGAAAATGGATACAAATATGAATGCTTCTTTTGTGTATTCTTTTGTGTAGACTGTTATAAATAATGTGTGGTCAAGACCATGATGGCTTGGGGATGGTTCCTCAGTGTTCAGTCTGGATCGTTTGAAAAAAACCTGTTTTCAAACGGTGCTTTGACGTGACACAGTGTGGTGTTTATTTTAGGTCTTATCTTTGACCCACAATAAATATTATAAGCTAGTATTTTAGTCTGCGCTAATCAAGCTAAGGAACTTGCCCTATGATGTCAACAAAAAAGTCACAACATAAATATCTCATATTTTATATCTCATATTTAACATTTAGGAAGAAAACAAAGTTATTGGTAAGCTATTGACCTGCATTTTCATTCCATCATAGCTATGTCCAGTTGGTCTTGGTAGATGAGAGTATTTGTGGCCTATATTTGCACTTTGATCAACATTGTTATGTGCACCTGTATTTTACTCTACATTTGTGATATTAAAGATTTTCTATATAAAGTTACTCATTAAATGTGTTTCTTAAAAATTGCTAGTGTTGCTTAGGTGTAAAATACTTCCCTAACTGAAATTAATGGGAGCTCTGCCGTTCATATCAGTGGAACAAAGTTTTGACACAAGGGACTCAGTACTGTTGATGTACACTCAGTATCTGTAAGTACTGTGATGTAAATTGATGGATCCTCACCCCTAGTCCTGGAAAGCAGGAAAAAGCACTGAAAGAGGAGAAGATATGGTGTACCAGGCCAGCTTTCTGTCATCCACTTGGTCTGTTGATATGGACAAAAAAATCCCTGAAAAATCAACTTTCTGTTTCTGCTATGGTAACCAGCAGAGTCAGCTGTAACATAAGAGTGTGAGAACTGTGTCTAGGGACCATAGATCTTTCTAACATCTTTTCTAGATTCAGCTCAAAGAGGTCAGTAGCAGATGCTTAGGGAGAAAATACAAGAAACAAGGCTTGATGTTATACAGTCACCTAACATTTGATAATCAGGCTAAAGACTTTGTACAACATCCAGACCTCCACAGGATAAAGACGTATTTTCTGAAAAAGTAATTATTTTCATATTCTTTAAAACTGCTTCCTGATAATTTCTGTAACTGTCCCCATAATTACACATGTAAAAACCAGTTTATTCAATTTATGATCCCATGGATGTGTATTATATCATCCCTCTGACACAGATGCCAAGCTGAAAGTCCTGTTGTAGTTAGTTTTCTCTATCTGTTAGCCTTGCCATAAAGGGAGGCTGCTTTGTAACTATTTTACCATCATTGTAGTCCTTTCCTGTTCCTTTTCTTGTATATTCTTTTTCAGATTACTCTTGCAGCTAACGTTCAAGATGCAGTAGTACCAAGGACTGAGGCAGAGCATAATGCTGCTTCCTGTTTTGCTCTCTGTTTCTTTTCTAGTAACTCATACATCCACCTGTCCTTTCAGACCACCCAACGGAGCAAAGAGCATTGAGCTGGTTGTTAGGGACAGTTCACACATGTGGCAGCAGGCAGTGGCTGTCTAGCCTGCACCCATCTGATTTGTGCATGGTGTTATTACCCTTGAGTGGCATCTGTAGACTACTGTTTGTGAGAGGAAGCATGAGAGTAATATCAGAACTGTCATAGCTGAAGGTCCAGCAGAATATAACATTAAAGGTGAGACAGACAAAAAATTGTGCATTTATAAAAAACACAGAGCAGTAGGGGACATAAAAGGAGAAAAAAAACCCCAAGAAATGGGTGTAGGAAATACACAGTGTGACAATTTTTTTTGCCCAGATTCAAGGCTTTTTTCAGGGAATATTTCTTCATATTTTCATCTTGCAGTCTTCATAAGTAAACCCACAGAAAGCTACAGTTGTTGGTACTATGAAACCTCTAGATGTATTTCTTACTGTTTACACATTTATTCATTCATTGTTTTTTTTTTCTCAAGTGTGAGGTGGGAAAAATGAAGTGATTTACTTATGCTAAGAGAACAGCTCTACAGAAATCCTGTGCTAAATGCCAGGCTAGAATCAGAGTGTCTAATACTATGTACGTGTGCAGTTTTTGGTAGCGTAGCAATTTGTTGTCATTGTATTTTATAAAGTTTTAAACAAACAGAAATGCTAATGACCATTTTCTAAAAAGGTGTGAGGTGGGAAGACTGAAGTGATTTACTTATGCCAAGAGAACAACTCTACTAGCTGTAGTCATTTATGAGGATCCACATTTTTTAAAAATCATGAATATTCAGGGATTAGTACTGACACTTGAATAAATATCTTCTCAGTGCCAAATGACAGTGAGCTGGAATTAAAGTCTGAAATTACTTGTTATGCTGCATTACTGGAAAACATTACAGCTTGAAATTATGATCCATGGTTCCATGTAATCCAACAGCAACATAATTCTACATGAAGACAAAGCATACATCTGTTTTATGTTGTTATGAGCAGAGTCTGCAAACCATCCAATGGAAGGTTTATGGGAAGAGCAAAAATTACCAGCCACCTGTGGCAGTTCTTGCACCATGGAGAAAAGACATGTTCCTTAAAGCAACATAGGAAAAGACATCCAGAATCTCTCTTGTGTCAGGGCTTCTCTCTTTGTTTGGAGAACGCCACTGGGAAGTTAACACTCACCTGTGTACTTTATGTATGTATGTATCTGTCTATCTATCTGAGGAGCACAAGGAAATTTCTGTAGCTCCATGGCTGTTCTGTGTAGTACTATCTTTAAATATTTTCCCTTAGAACAGTACTTAAATGATGGAATGATTGGTAAAGGTGAAGATTTAGTCCAACTTCAGAAGAATCAAAAGCAATCAATGTCTTGGCAACTGCACTAAAAGACTGATTCAGGGTACCTCATAGTTGGCAGTATATGGAGAAGTTTTATTAGCCTATAGGTACATCATGTATAGTAGGAAAAATGAGATAATTCTTTGAAGAGTTTAGCACAAGCGTTATACAAATTTTTGTGCATCGTCTCATAAAATTGATAGTACATTGGGCTCTTTCTGAACAGTATGACTTGTATGCCCCCAGAGCCTGGGACTGTGACTTATAGTACAAGCTCACTCACCTCATTGTCCTGATGATTTATTTCACTAAGATTTGACTGCTGCAGAAGCACATTCAGAAGCCTGTGGAAGCAATGACATAATAAGTGTCCTATACTCCTGTCCTATACACCTGAGAAATTTTTTGAGAAACAAAACATGCAATTTCAAGAAAAATAAGTATTAGTCATGGGGACAGGTTAGAATCTTAGGTCTGAGCTTTGTCATACTAGAAAATCAAATAGGACTTCATGGGTTACTGTAGCAACAGAAGCTGAGTGCTTGCAATTAAAAACAGATTCACTATGAAGAATTCCTGTGCTAAATGCCAGGCCAGAATCAGAGTGTCTAATACTATATATGTGTTCAGTTTTTATTAGCTTAGCAATGTGTTGTCATCGTATTTTATAAAGTTTTAAACAAACAGAAATACTAATGACCATTTTCTAAAAAGGATTTTTCACTCTCCTTAACTGGGAGTAATGTGGTGTTCATGTGTCTGTGTGTATGCATGCGTACTATGTATTTACACGCACACAAACCAGTAGTATTTTACAAGGCCTTAGTGTGTCTGCTGGGATAGGGCTATTGTTATGGTATACAATACAGCATGCACTGGTTCACATTTCAGATAATATCAGACTACAAACACTCCCCTCTGGTGGAAGGAGAAGTTACCGTAAAATAGTTACATGAAATATTATAGACATGTAATACTTTTAACACTGCGTGGATTTCACTTTTCCTTTTGGCTTCCTATGAATCACTATAAGTTTTGGCAAAGATGGTCATGTTTCGTAGTAGCGTGCTAAGTGTTTGGACCATGAACATGGGTGGACCATGGAAGTGAAAAGGACCATCCTGTCACAGGCTGTAACAAAGCCAAATAGCATAGATCCTAACGTGGATGTATAGTTCTTTTGATTCTGGCAAAAGGAAAGATGTATCTTTAGTGGATCTCTACATAAAACTATAACGCAAATCTGTGGCTCATCTGAAGATGTGAATTTGCTAGAAACCTTCAAAATAAGGACATTTAAAAGACATGCTGTTTTGCAAAGAAATCAAAAGATTATTAAGTGTCAAGGAAGGAACTCTGATAAGTGTATAGATAATGCACAGTTAAATATATACAACCATGCATTTATCCCATGCATAGCAGGCTCAATTAGAATCTGTTGCTGTTTTCATCAGGATGGTCTTCAACAGCTTCCAGTCATGGGCTGAACTGTGCTCAGGTATATGGATCACATGGAGCTGAGAATGTTGTATGACAAACTTGTTATGGGTTTTTGTGGTGGTGTTGTTGTTTTGTTTGCCTGCTTGTTTTCTTTTGGGTTTGTTGGGTTTTTGGTCTTCTTTCTCCACTGCAGTAATAAAAAAAGCTAGATAATGTAAGTTATTCAAGAGAAAGATATTTACAGTTGTTTAGGGATGATTTGGGCAGTTCTTCAGGTGAAAAGTTTATCCATTGTTAAAACCATCTTCAGGTGTCAGAAATCAAAATTTAATCTTTTTCTAACTAGAATATCCCTAAAGGGTGAAGACTTTCACATGGGATTCAAGAGAGTGACAATGACAGTGATGGAAAAGCATCCTCCTCTGTGTTCTAGGCATATCTTCTGGACATGGGGCAACCCAGTGAGAAGACAGAGGAAAAGGAATTGAGCAACTGGTAAATTGTGTGCTGCTGGTAAAGCAGATTACTACTCCCTTTCAAGTATCAGCATGCACAGTATTATACAAACATTGTTTTCTTTCTGGGAGGCCTATAGTTTTGGCTCAAACTATTCTCTCCAAGTGATGCATGAAAAGCAGTGATAACATGGAATATGAATAAAACTGTTAAAAAATGCTGGAGAGCAGTAGAACCACACAGAGGTTTAGGCTTGTCTGTATGTCAACAGCAGCAAAACTATAGACTCAGTGATTAAGTCACATGAACATTTTGCATGCATTGAATGTTTTGCCTATCTTCCTGTCCCTCCAGACATGATTTACTTAGGGGAGTTTTTAAAGTGAATCTGTTCAGAGGTACGAATCACAATTTGTTAAACCTTTCTATTATTACAGTCCGGAATAAGACGAAAAGGATCTTAAGACTTCTTGTGAAGATAACTGTAGTTGTTACTCCTCCTTCAGTAAAAGTACTTAAATATGGGCCACTCCACCAAACCTCAGCTTCTCTTTTATGCTAGTGGCTGTCAAAGAGGTTGTTGTGTTGAAAGATTTTCTTACATTTCCCATGCAACTCAAAGGAGAAGTCCGGAAGAAGAAGCTTATTGAAATATTTCTGTGGAGAGGTGGCAGAAAAGATATTCTTCAGGGGAAACCCGAGGTTTCAATCTCTATTATTTCTTTTTTTCCCTCCTGCTGTTGTGATCTTACACCTGGCTTCTCAACTTACTTGGCCATGTATCTCAGTTGTGCATGTGTTGTACAATGCTTTTCCTTCTCTCTACCCCCTTTATGATAACCACTGCACAAAGGAAAAAGTCACAAGCATAACTGTCACAGCTAACCTCCCTGACTCAGGCTTCACTTTGGGCTGGGTAGCTTGTGTTGGTGACTACCTCTTGAGATTCAACCAGCAAATGCTGTTGGAGCCTGGGACATACCTCACGTCAGGCTCTGCGGTAGCAGCGTGTAGTGGCAACCTCCCATTTTTGTCAGGTATGTTTTGCTTAGCACCGTTTCTGAGCAGGCTGACACAGCCTTCAAGCCAGCCCTAAAAAAGAAATTAGAGCAGGTCAAAGAGGAAAGTGGAATGCATCAGGCCAGATCTTTTCTTGGTGTTCTGACATTTTTGCATGATGGTAACAGTTTCTGCCAGCAGAGCAACTGGTCTTTTGTTTCCCCAGTAGAGATTTCTCAGCACTGAGAGCAGTTCCCCTTCTTTTCCAAATCTTCCAAGTCTTAAACTATCTCTGTCAATAATTTCTGTTATGTGGTGTTTTCTTTACAGTGCATTTTTGTTTTTTTCTGGAGCTGTGCAAGTACCAACTGAGTAAGCAGTGGTTAAAAACCTGCTAATTCCTCTATCACTAGCAAATTTGCCACATATTCCTGCATGTAGATTTAATTATGTGAGGTTAAACCAAGAATGTGAGCACCTAATCTCATTTCCTTTGTGAGATATTAGCAGGGATGGCAAATCAATAGCAAAAAGCCTTAGAGTGTGATCTTATACACACTGTTGCAGAAATTTGAATTAATGACAATGTTAGACTGAAAACTGCACCGAAACATAAGGGATGAATCAGTTATTGGACCAAAATCTTCTACCGATCACTTCAACAAAAAAGGAAGTAAACAATCTGGTTGTGACTGCGTAAATCCTTCAGTGTATGCTGAAGTGCTAGGGAAATCATGCTCGTTTTTAAGTGTTTTCTTCAAAAACCCCACAAGCAGTTGTGAAAGATTATTTCCTCCTGTATGAGCTATGTCAGATCATCATTACCAGCATTTATAGGGAAAAGGAATGATGTAATCAGAACATCGCTGTTGCAGCTCCTGGTAGAAGTACAAGACCGTAGAATCAGAATTCTGCATGTGGTTGTACCTGTGGGGTTCTGCTGAATTCAGTTGTCTGTACATACATTACAGCCAAATGCTCTCTATTCCTCAAGTTATATCCATCACAGAAACAGAAATGGAAACTTCAAAGCCTGGGTGGTTTAAATCTTTTCCAGTAATTTTTTTTTTTAGCAAAGAATAGTTTTTTCCCCTCTGGAAAAAGAGAAAGGAAAAAAGGAGCATGACTCTAATTGTGGGATTTTCAGAAAATATCTGGCAGAGGAAATGTTTATTCTCAAGTAAGTGGGGCATGCTCCTTGCACTGCCTGTTTTACTATTTTCTACACTTATTTTCTGACTGAGTATTGCATAGCTGAGCAGAAGCATTGTTTTCATCCTGAATTTGCAGGAAAAAACTAGATACAAGGGATGCAATTTAATTAGGCTTCCATGGTGTCTGTTTAAATGAACTGGTGGAGCCATAACTCATACTATGTAGCATGGGTGAACATTCCTTCCTCCTTTCTGTCCGACTAATAATGGAAGCTCATGGTCAACTCCTCTGCCCGACTAACTTGGTCCCCATCCTCTCTCTGAATCCTGAATTCCCTCCAGTGAGGAGTAGAAGACTAAGCAGAAGGGGACCATTCTTGTGTGCTTTGGACAGAGAGCACCACGACTCCCTTCCCAAACTTCTTAATGGGATGTCTATCACTTGCATGTGGCTTGATTAGGGGATTAGATTCCTTATGATCTCAGTATCTGCACTGGCACCTGTAGCACCTTAACCTGGCTATCCAAGGCCCAGCACTATAGTGAAAAAGGCAATGCAGGAAAACTTGCCTGCTGACCACCAGAATTTGAGATAGGAATGCCCTCTCTGAAGCATAAAAATTTTATTCTGACAGTGGGAGAGGAAATGCTAATCTGCATATTAAGAAGAAGAGGGGACTTTCAAGCTCACAACAAGTGGCTTTCTTGAAACTACACAGGGAACCCTGGATCTACTGAAATCCCCATACTATGCACTGATTTTATAAACCAAAAGAGAAAGGACACTCTGTCAGGAGTCCCGATCCTTTTCTATTGATTATTGCTTTCAGCTTTGTATTATAGTAAAGTTTACAATTTCACTGCTGTCTACAACCAAATAGATTTTTGTACTTTTTTTTCTATCTGTAGTATAATCAGAAATCTTATTTGATCTGCATATTTACTCTCTTCACTCCATCTATCTTTCCATCCTTCTCTCCCAGGTCTTAGTACCAGATACGTTGCCAGAGACAAACTGGTTCGTCCACAAGCATCTTGAATGTTAATATTGGCTCCCATCTTCAACAGAAGCTTCACTGTATCAACCTGGCGTCCTGACACAGCATGCATCAAAGGTGTGCAACCTGGGAAAGAAAGTTAAATGTATATTTTTTATTTTGTCAAAGCTGTAAGATAGAGGTATTTTCTTATCTGCTAATGTTAGCACTGGCACATTAACAAATCCTTTCACTGACAACTGTCCAACAGTTGTACTCAGCTTTTTGTAGACAGGAAGTGACTGCTATGCCAGTTACTGACCACTGATTTTAAAAAGAGCATGACTTCATTAGCTTTGCCTCATTAACTCTTCTTCTGGAGGGAAAAGCATTTTCTGTTGACAAGCTCCAAATATGAACTGTTTGCTTTGTACACCATTTTGGAGGCTAATATTCTTCAGAGTGATTAGAAGCCAGATGGGTGATTGACTGATTTACTGAAACCCCATCTTAATTCTGTCTTTGTATGAAAAAGATTTGTAAATTCATGCCCTGTCCTTTGCAAAGGTGTATGTGTGTGAGTTGATGTTATATGTAGACAACTTATTTTAAAGACTGGATTTGCTGTAAAATATTTTCTTTTCTGTTTTCTTGAGCACTTTTTTAATATTCTGCAAATGATTTCTGTGCTGGATAACACCTGAAATCTACATTCAGACCTAATATTCAAATTTCATCACAAAATGTTATGATATCTTTTAATTGCTTTCTCTTTTGTCCGTTCTGTTAACAGCAAGAGATTTATCTGCAGAATCTGACAAAACAGCTTTAAATAGCTGTTTTAACTGGGAATAAGTGTGAATAGTAGAAACTGTAAGACTACTAGAAACTTAAGTGAAATGAGAAGAATAATTATTTTTACTGGATTCAGTGAGACTGATGAGCAAATGCATGCTACTCAGCCTGATGTTATGCAGGTTTACCTATGTGGAGGATATGAGCTATGTGGTTTGTCTTGCAAGGCTGGTCTTCAGTTACATTTGTATGTACAGCCTAGCAAAGAAGTTTATTCTGAAGCTGAAATACTAATTGCTGATTCCAACCACTGCCTTCATGTCTAGTCCCTCTCCCATTAAATATCTGGACTGAGAGTATTTTAGCTTTATTAAGCATTTCCCCTACTGGCACATAGATGCTTAAAAGATATCAGTTAGGATATCTGGTTTAAAGTGTAGGAAAAAATGGTAACTTGATAAAAGCTGGTAAAGATTAGAATAGACTGTGTTCATATGGACCCTTTAAAAGAAACTGCAATAAAAAAATACTTTTGAATAAAAAGTTTTCCTTGAGAGAAACTTCCAGAGATCTGTGGTTCTAATTAATTTGGAAAATAGATGCACATAAGCCCCACACAATGGACAGCACTTTATAATTAAATAGTAACCTGAACACAAAATGAAAAGGACCACAGTCTCACAGATAAAACAGATTATTGTACATTGTACAACCAACCTTTTGGCAAACAAATATATGACAAAATCATTCAAACTGTACTCATACTTCTTAAGTGCAAAAGACTGGTTCCCTCTACTCTAGAGATGTGCAGAATGTATATTTGGCTTTGATAAAAACTACTCTTTCATTCCTTGAAAAGACAACAATTTCTCAACCTCTCCCTAAAGAATATAAAATAGATTCATGAGAAAGTGCTGTCTGATTACAGCAAAACAACTTACTTGAATCCATATTACAAAAAAAAATCTTACAGTTACAGGGGATTAGAAGTATACAAACCGAGCATTTCCAGTGGATATTCCAAGGAATATCTCAGATCTTCTACACTTTGCTACTAAATATAATTTGTCGAACACAAAAATCAGGGTAAAAATTGGAAAATTTAATTTCAAGCTCAAGAAAATGAACCCTTGAGAACAACATCAGCCTTCATTTACCCTCATTGTCACAGCACTCCAGGATGGAAGGATCTTCTCTAATCACTGCAGTTAGAGTGTTCACATCACCATTAGCTGCTGCTTGGTAAACCACAGTCAAATCAATCTCTTCTGCTGCATCACCTGTGGGGGAAGAATATGTCTGTGAGTACAGGAAGAGCAAGTACAAAAGATTAACTGAAAATAATGACATTTCACTGAGATTTTATGACTGTGTAACTCGAGGTGGAACAAAGTGTATTCGAACAACACTGTGGTTTTTGTTAGTCATCTGAAACTTGTTTTTGTTGATCTTGCAAAAACTGTCAGACATAGCCAGCGAGAAGACACAAGAAGAGTTCTGGGAAGTTTCCATGTCTTATAAGAAATCACGGTAACATTAATGTAGCATGACTTGAGAAACAATCAAGTAGTAACTGAAGTAGCTCATAATATCGCTGTCCACGTTTTTATGAGATAGGATGAAATGAGGTTACAGGTGTTTTCAGTTTCAGTTGTTATCCTTGCACTAGTCAGAAGACTGAGACTTTTCACTTCCTTTCCATGCAGAATCCAGTGGAATTCTCAGGAGAGTGAAATTCTGGCAGCAATGGTTTGTGTTAATAATTCCTGCAAAGAGGAAATGAGGACTATTGCTTAGAAGAGGTTTACTTTGTTTGGCAGTTATAGTATGAGGTATTATTTAAAGCAGATGCCTTGCAGGTCGTGTTCCTGATCACTCCTCAAATTTTTATTTCTAGAGAAATTTATGTGACGATTCTCTCTTTGCTTCCTTGGTTGAAACTCCCTTCCAGACTGGTCATCCCATGCTCCACATACCTACACTTTCTTTGTCTTCAAGTGGACTACTGACCTTTTAACTCCAGGAGTTAAAAGAGTAGACTTTTTGGTGCAGGGTCAGATTTGATGTAATGGTAAAATGCTCTAGATATATATTGTTGGTCAGTGTGTTGGTCTCATGTTTAATTTCAAAAAGAGTTTCTGATCTCTTAAAAGAAGTACAGCTTCAGTGACCTGTGCTGTTGACTGAGGCTAAGGGTGAGAACTAGAAAGTGTAACATTAGTCCAGCCACTGTATTACTTTGTTAGCAGGATAAAATAAAACTGAACCCTAGAGAGTTGATCAATGGAAAGATAGATTGTCTGGTGACTTATCCTTACTGCCATGTCTTCTGGAGATAGAATAACTATGTAACCTGTGCAGAAAAAAGGGAGATGGTTTAAAGACAATTGGAGAAGTTAGTAAAAAGTGTTTCTTGTAATTAAATATTATTGTTAACATGTTGATATAAATTATGTTTTAAACATTGTCATATATATTTTGAGCCATAAAAGGTCTTTAAAGATAATTTTAAAGCATCAGCCACAGTATTGTGATTAGACATCATAGCAGCTGAACCTGCATGAGTTCTATACAGGGGTTTACATCACTGTGCAATTTCCCACATGACCCTCTTGCCCTGTGTTGCAATCATCACTCTCAAAAAATTAGCTGCTATGTAAAAGTAATCAGCTGTTACCCTGGGAAAGGCTAGTTTGTCAAAGCTAGAGCTCTGGTTGTGGGCTTGGGAAAACAACAGAAGTCATGTCAAGTCTGCCTTCACTAGTGCACAGATTCCCTCTCCATCACTACTCAAATGAAGAGAATTTATCCTTTCTCCCCTCCCCTCCCCTCCCCT
>JANVCC010010204.1:8433201-8492309 GCA_025345505.1 Todiramphus chloris collaris
TCCCCCTTCCCCCTTCCCCCTTCCCCCTTCCCCCTTCCCCTTTTAAATTACATGCTTGACAAAATTCTAAAATTAAAAATGCTAAATCGTTTGCTGTTCTATTGGGGCATCTGTTCCTGAGGGAACTGTTCATTTGGCTCAGACGCTTTGACCTGTTTGCTTGGAGATCAGGATAGACTAAAGAGTCAGTGTCTCTGAAGTGTCATCATCTGTGACTAGTATATGACAAAAGAAGTGACTTTACCACAGGACCCATTAATCAGATTTCCTTATCATGCCAGATCTCACAATACGTAAACTCAACAGACATGTTAATAACAAGACTAGGTTTGAGCTAGTAGAGGGTCTTAATATGGGCTGGGCAGAAGGCAAGGAGACAAAGCAGAGGTTCATTGCTTGTGTTGTTACTCTTGCCAGTCTTTGTACATACACAAGAGGTGCCAGCCACGGGCAGACACAGCTTCTCTCACAGCTGCGTCTGGTGGTTATTATAGGGGAATGCTAGAGAAGATGCTGCTGGCACTGGGAGAGAAACCGTTAGATGTACTGAGACATGAGTGCATCTGGGGAGGGAGGGAGGGAGGGAGGGAGGGAGGGAGGGAGAAATGAATGATGGTGTTTTCCCCAAGCCTGCTGTTGCAGAACATGGGCTACACTCCTCTTTCTACTTTAACACACCTTTCTGGGCAAGAGAGGAGTGGTTTGGAGAGCGAGCATTTTGCAGAAGGTGACAGTGAGGTACTGAGTGCTTGAGTCCCCTTCTGTGAGCTTACTCTGCTGAGGAGCTTGGTCATAGCTGGGGCACAAGCACCATGTGGGATAAATGAATTGTGAAAAGCCAGATGCCTGACTCTCCATCTTCAAATGCGTTAGTGTTACTTCATTTGTTATCTTGCAGTTCTGTAAATGCCAGTGAGTACTGGTGCCATTTCAGATACATTTTATATTTAATTTTGGAAAAATTGCTGTTCTACTGGTGAAAGTAAACTGTCAGTCAACTTCAGGAAGGCAGAAGATTAAACTAAGATGCTCTCCATCCTATATCAACAGTCTTGGATAACAGGGGAAGTTCCAGGTGACTGGAGGCTTGCCAATGTGATGCCCATCTACAAGAAGAGCCAGAAGGAGGATCTGGGGAACTACAGGCCTGTCCGCCTGACCTTGGTACCCAAAAAAGTTACGGAGTGGTTCATTTTGAATGAGCTCACATGGCAAGCGCAGGTCAGCCAGGGAACCAGGCCCAGACAGGTCCTGCTTGACCAACCTGATCTTGTTCTATGATCAGCTGACCTGCCTAATGGATGAGGGAAATGCTGTGGATGTTGTGTACCTGGACTTTATAGTAAAGACTTTGACATCATCTCCCACAGCACTCTTCTAGAGAAGCTGGCAGTTCATGGCTTACACAGGGGTACTCTTCTCTGGGTTAAAAACTGTCTGTCTGGCTGGGCCCAGAGAATTGTGTTGAATGGAGTTAAATTCGGTTGGCGGCTGGTCACCAGTAGTGTCCCCCAGGTCAGGTCTTTCCCAATATCTTTATCAATGATCTAGATGAGGGGATTGTTGAGGTGTAACAAGGCCAAGTGCTGGGTCCTGCACTTAGGGCACAACAACCCCAGGCAATGCTACAGGCTTGGGGAAGAGTGGCTGGAAAAATACCTGGTGGAAAAGAACCTATGGGTGCTGGTTGACACATGGCTGAAGTTGAACCAGCAGTGTGCCCAGGTGTCCAAGAAGTCCATCAGCATGCTGGCCTGTGTCAGAAATAGTGTGGCCATCAGAAGAAGGGAAGTGATCGTGCCCCTGCACTCAGCACTGGTGAGGCTACATTTTGAGTACTGTGTTCCGTTCTGGGCCCCTCACTACAAGAAAGATATTGAGTTGCTGGAGTGGGTTCAGAGAAGGGCAACCATGCTGGTGAAGGGTATGGAGAGCATGTCCTGTGAGGAGACACTGAAGGAACTGGCATTGTTTCGTTTGGAGAAGAGGACGCTAAGGGGACACCTTATCACTCTCTACAACTACCTGAAAGGAGGCTGTAGTGAGGTGGGTGCAGCCTCTTCTCTCAAGTAAATAATGACAGGACTAGATGAAATGGCCTGAAGTTGCACTAGGGATGGCTTAGAAGAATTAGAATATTAGGAAGAATTTCTTTACTGAAAGAGTAGGCAGGTGCTGGAATGGTGGTGGAGTTACCATCCCTGGAGGTATTCAAGAAATGTGTAGATGAGGCACTTCAGGACATGCTCTAGTGGGATGGTGAGGTGGTGTCTTTATTGTGTGTTTTGATTTGTTGATTTTTGGGGGGTTAGCAGTTGGACGCGGTGACCTTAGAGGTCTTTTCCAACTGTGAGAATTCTGTGATTCAGTGAAGAGCCTGAGTATGGAGCAAAGGTAGGGAGAAATTGCAGGCTGGCCCAACAGTGATGTAGAAAGATCTGGAAGAATGTTAATGAACAAAGACCAAATGACATGCAGGGTTCTGACACCTTCTCTTGTAGCTAAAATCCTCATCAAGAATCAAAGTTAAAGGCCATTCTACCTGAAATCAGCTGCAGTATTTTAGAAGTGTGCAATTTTTTAAAGATAAGGTAATTTTGGTTGGTAAAGGTGGTTTATAAAGAAACATGCAGAATGTTCACAGGATTCAAAGCAATGAAATTATACTGCTTGTGACATTAATTGTCCTCTAACTCTCCTATGAAAAATGCACAATTTACGATTTGCGATGTCAGCTGAAGAGCTGTTTTACAAAGTGCATGTTAGACGTACTTCAGTTCTTGCTTTCTCCTGCACTGGATTTTTAAGGTTTAAATAAATTTATTGCAGTTCGTTGTACATTGTCTTGACAATGATTGATTTAGACCTTGCTAAATCTCTACGTTTTGGAGACTGAAGTCTGAATAACAGGATAATTTTGTTCATTATGAAGAAGAAATACTTATGTATATGATTTACTCCCATCTTCTCTATAAACCCTCTTGTCTCTAGCAGTAACCAAATGACTTACGTGTTTTCCTACAGCTTGTTGGCAGGACACAATACTACGAAGCTTATTTTATTTCAGCATGTCAGCATCAAGGGTCAGTGGCCAGTGGATGAGTGCAGTTTTTGGAAATTGTATCTCTCTCTGTAATATTATGGATTTACGAATTACTTAATAAAGTGATAATTCCTATATGTACCAGGCCTTTGTCTAGCCTGGATAAATGGTAAACATTTGAAGCCAGATACAGCACACATTTAAATGGCACCGAGCAGCATTAGGAGGGTAAGGGTTTCTGATGTTGCTACGCTTCTTTATGTCTCACATTGTTACTACTGATAAGTATTGTAAGATATTAATGAGCAATACCATAGGAGACAATATGATGTTCAAGCTGAATGCTGGTTTTTTGACCAGTAGCTGGGATAATTTTCTGATGTGTGGGGTGGAAAAAGGATTTGTAGGGAGGGTTGGATTATTTTATTGGATCCATAGATATAGATCTAGTGTGTTTGAAAACTAGTCTTTATTCTTCCATTGTTATAAATTACTCCAATGAAAGATATTCCCCTTCTACTTGCAAAAAAAAAAAAAAAGTGCCTGCTGAAGCCATTGATGTGCCAAGACATTAACATGCTATTTATATAAAATCCACCACACATTGTAAATTTTGAATAGAGCTTTCTTTGCATGATAACCTGTGGGTTCAGTGCCCTATTACTGTGTGTTGTCTGCTCCTGCTCTTCATGCAGCTAGCAGGGAAGGCAAACAGTCACAAATCACCTAATGAGCCAGGATCCCTGCAGTGGTGGTAGAGGGGAGAGGATGAATTTATGGAGGGAACCATCTTGCTGAGGAAGTGCTGTGAGTGGGGTGTGACATGGGGCTGGAGATGATGTTGGACAGAAGTAAGGATGAGTCAGTGTGGAGCGTGTAGCCTGGTAGGAGGAGGAGCTGCAGATTAGGAGCAAGGGGAGGCATAGGCAGATGTTACTTCCCAAGTCTCTCACTTCTATCCAGATAAGGTGTTTTGGGTCAGTGGTTTCCTGTATTGCTGTCTGCCCCTGTATCCACCTGGAGTTCTGCCTTGTTCCCTAGCCCTGGTCATATTATTCCAGCCTCATATCTGACACCATTTCCATTGGCTCCCTGGTAGCCATCCCACTGCACTGAAGGTGCAGCTTTTCCTCTCTCCCTCCCAAGTCTGAGCACTGCTGGGTTGGCCTGTGGCACAGAGCATACTCCTAATGTCTGCAGAAGGAGAGCTTGAGAACAGCTGTTTGGGGCTGCAGAGGCTCAGTCAGCCACACACCTCTGTCCTACTAGGGAAAATGCTCCTTACATCATTTACACATCACTTAGGAGCACCTGTCCCTATTCCCACAGTACAGATCCCCCTTCTCCTGTTGCACTTTCCTTCTTCTTTTATCCTTGCTGGTAGTATTTTTTGTCTCTTGTCACTCAGTTTTGCTTGGTGGTGTCCCAATCTTCCCCACCTACTCAGGGTGTTGTCCCAGCTGGGCTAATATAGACCAGTACTCTCTAGACTTGTTCAGGCTTTGAGTGCTACTGTGGCTGAAAGGCAGACATAAATCCACTGCTTTACATAGAGTGTATGTCCTTTGTGTTCCCCAAAGAAGTGTAGGCAAGGACAAAAGTATGACCTGTGGGACCTGGCCACCCAAAAGGCACTGCATCTATCTTTCTCCTGCTCTTCATCTTTCTTATACAGTCTTCATTGAGGGGCCAGCATGGCCATGTCAGTTTGGGCACTTTGCAGGTGTGTACCGGAAACTGTGCCTCCTGTGCACAAATTATTTAGCAAGATAACTTAAAGAGAAATTTGTTGCAACATGGATAATCAAACAAAGGCACCTTCCTGCTTTGAGAATGTTCAAGGAATGCAACAAGGAATCCTTATAGTGGATTAAGCCATAAGACATAGAAACTTACACTGACAAAGACATGAAATTCAACCATTTAACTTAAAAACACACAACAGACATCAGTATTTCCATAGCAACCTTGCCATGTAGAAATTCTTCATTTGGGGCTTTTAAAGATATCTTAAATATACAGTTATGGAAATACTTACCTGTACAGCTAACATTTGCTGAAGTGAATTACTTGTCAGCATCTAGACCTTTGAATGTATACAACCTAGTAGACTTACAAAAATCAGCTTTTCTTAAATTTTTACTCAATTTTAAACCCTGTTTGCTAATATTGCCTTTGTTTTTATATATACCCATAACAGGACAATATATAATATAAACAATAAATGTATATACATGTCTCAATGCTGATTGCTATTCTGCTGAAACATTTTATTTTTAAAAACCATTCTAGAAATAGTCTGAAATATCCATGTCTAAAACTGATGGAAGAAATTCCTTCATATGTAACCAAAATAAATCTCTGTGAGACTTGATATTTTCCAAAAATTCTTGTTACTCATTCTGTCAAGTAATCTTATTACATTTGCATGGGAGGCATGGGAGGATGAGAGGATTTTGATATTAGTATCAGGTGACTTACCTTTTTGCTGATCAAACACTGATGAGGAACTGAAATCCATTGTGGTCTATCTCATTATTTACAACCAGACCAGACAAATGTCATCTCCATGGTTTTCAGAGAAGAATCCCATGTATCACAGTAAACAATGTAACAATAGCTGTCACCAGTCTTCTTGTCAGATAATTAAACTTGCTTTATGGCTGCAGGTTGTTGTCAAGGCAAGGACATTATCACTAGCTTGATGGGAATGGTATATTCTGTTTGTTATGGACCCTCTTAAAAAGACATCCCTGGAAGCTTAACTGGGTTTCTGAAAAACATCTTAGCTTCAGCAAGTGAAAAACTGCCTCTGAGCAGCTCTGAGAGATGCTGCAGCTCATCCAGCCTCAGCAGATGAATGCTGCCTGTAGACAAACAAGCCTCGGAGGGTGAGTGGGACTTGGCTGGCAGACGGAGCATGTGCAGAGCTGCCATCGTAGGTCAGTACAGACATCCTAGCTGTGTCAGCTGAGCGGCATGTGCTGTACTCAGAGACATAGACAGCCCTGCGGGCAGGCTGCCTGTACTGCTGTGCTGTCAGCATGTGTCTGAGGACATTTGTGAAATGATGTTTTCAGAGATTACCTATTTCCTGGTTTTAACTCCTGCATGGAAAACACAAATTAGCAACCCCTTTATACCTTAGTTTAGTACTACCCAGTTACAGTGAGTTAATGTACAATGTTTAAGGAAGGGAAAACAACTAAGAGCACATTGCCATCGCTGAAGTGGATAGTGATAACTCCCAACAGCATAGTGCAACAGGTACAATAGTTCACAGAGGATGGTCCAAACCCAGCGTCTGCCAAACCAACAGCAGACCCACAGCTTCATGCTATTTTTTTGGCTGAGCATCTGCCTATCTAAGTTAGGAACTCGACTGTACTGTGAAGGGGAGGGGCTTTTTTTCTGGGTTGTTTCCATGGAAGAAATATCAATAAATAGGCTGATTTGGAATTTACCTGGAGCAGTAGATCACCAGCAGTGCCTAGGGACTGGTGGTTGGGAAAGGTATAGCAAGTTTACTTAGCATTGGTGGAAAGAAAAGGCAAGACACTTTCAGCTTGAAAGTGCAGGCAGGACCTACACTAAAACTACACTTAAGTTTGGTCAGATTAAGAAGGCTCTAGACTTTACTCACTGTATTTATTCTATTGTGGTCTAATG
This sequence comes from Todiramphus chloris collaris, assembly GCA_025345505.1. Lineage (NCBI taxonomy): Eukaryota > Metazoa > Chordata > Aves > Coraciiformes > Alcedinidae > Todiramphus > Todiramphus chloris. The sequence continues at coordinate 8,439,914 of JANVCC010010204.1, forward strand.
ACCTATTCCCATGACTACAATGGGTGCTAGAGATATAACATACATGTGAACACTGTAGGAGTATCTGGAAATGATTCATATCCCAAGCGTCAGCTTCTTAACCTAAATGCAAAGTATATGTTTGAAAAAAGCTAGTATGTCCAGGAAGCAATACAGCTTCAACAGCTTGAAATGAAAGACCAGAGCAGAAATTCTCCAAAATGTGTCAGTGTCATCTGTTCAAGGGGTCCTTAACTGTGGAGAAGCATGTGGTGGAGCTGTGGAGACAGAGACTGACTCTGTTTCTCTCACTCTGCTCAAGGAGCTGCCTGCCATGGCTGCTCACTTCATGAAGGGGGCACTGGAGCTGGTGATGTGTCTGTTGTCTGGCATTTTGAACTGCAAATTTTCACTCCTGGCGATCTTGAAAAGACCCCAGAACAGGTCTTTGTTTACTGCCCATGACAAGTTGCTCTTTGTCCTCTGTGTACACAGGAGTTCTGACCTAGGCACTGCTGCAGTGCAGGTTACACGGTTACAGCTGCTCCACTATCCTCTACCTAATCCAATCAATTAAATACTAATTTTTACCTCTCCATTTACCATTACTAGGTCTCTGTTCTTCCATTCTGCTTCTGATACGGAAACAATAGGCTTTGGACCATGCCAGTTGAGTGTCACTCTTGCAGTGCATTAGGCTGGGAATGAGTTGCATTGCAGGTATTCAACCAGGGAATCTGGGGGAAAACCACCTGTCAACTGATTCCTTTTGGTTTCTACATGGGGCACAGTATTCCACATGACACCGAGTACCTTTACCGGAGACTCAGCTTGCCTTCAGTTATGGGAAAGCCAGGCACCTCCTCTTGAGATAGGTGTCCACAGCCCACAGGAACAGAGTGTGCTTGAGAGCCAGCAACTCCTGCCCTCTACATCCATCAGAAGAGAAGCAAGGCCAATGCTTTAGCAAAACAACTCTCCCCATGTAGACATGAACACAGTGCTGTTTCTCAGATATGGTAGACATATCACATCTCAGAGGCTGCCCAAAAAGCTGAGATTTAGGAATGGGCTTGAGCCACCGACTTCTCTGTATCATTTTATTGCTTCTGTAAAAAGCTCAAAGGAAGTTTCTCTAAATTTCTCAGGGCATCCTGTACTCAGTGGCTGTGAAAGTAACCCTGGCTAAGGACAGAAAAGCCTCGAAAGAGGTAGAGCCTGGTGTAGGCATCAGATAAATATGATAGCTCTAATATTGTTGACTTATATTATTTGTTAATTTAAACAAAATGTTCATGAATTTTTATTCTCTCAGTCGTAGCTGGGGTTTTTTTGGGTTGTTGTTGGTTTTTTTTTTGTTTGTTTCAGTTTGGTTTGTTTGTTTGTTTTTGTGGAAGAAATCTCCAGTATAGAAAAGTGATGAAAAGAGGGTAGCAGAAACACAAGAAGTTTTTTGCATGTTTGTTTGTCCACATTTTCCTATGCATCAGTGTTTTTTCCTGTATGTAGGGTAGTTAACTCTCCTTATAACTGTTGTTCATCAGGTGAATGCAAAAGTGATGGTGAGACTACAGAGATTGGTTGAAACATATATTCAGATGTTATATAAGTGTTGTTTACTGGGGTGCAGAGCAGAGCTGAAGACTGGTATCGCAGAGGCTTACAGATCATCAGTGCTTACAACTGACAACACCTGTTCTGTGCTACGTTGCCAGTCATGAGCATAGACTGACCTTATGTACCTGCTCTTCTGCTGCCCCTCAGAGGACATTGACAAATAGGCAAGGCTTCTGCATCCTTTTTCACCCTGACACAGCCAGTGCTTTGGAAGAAGGATGATCTCTCTTTGCCAAGCATCTGAAGCAGCAGTGCCCCCATCTGTAAGAAGCTCTGCCAGCAGCCAGCACTGCAGAGACAGCAGCTCCAGGGGTGAAGTGTTTCCCTGCTTTCTTCATGGTGTGTCACAAACGCTAACATTTTCTACGTGATACATAAAGTAAGATTTGGAGCTCGATCCTAACTGTCAGGAGCATTAGCACCAAGCCCAGGTGCATGTCAAGAAGTCAGACACTGAACCAGGCAGAAGGATTCAGCTGTGCACTCTGGTGGGGACTGATTCAGGGTCCACCCAAATAGGCAAAATCTCTCTTAAAATGACTAGAGAAAGAATAAAGTCACAGCTATATCTTAGAGGTTTTTCTATGAAATGTAAGACAGAGTGAGGATTTGTTCTTCTCCTTTCTTTACAAGGCTGAAAACATCCTCTGCTAAGTAAATATGAATTTTGCCCATGACTTCAATGGGATTTGGGCATCTCCAATCGTAAAATTGGGATATCACCCTGTGAGACAATTTGAGTAACAGTCATGCCTGAGAGTCCACTCTGTAATTAGAGTAGGCCTGTTACACAGTAACAGGTTTTATGAGTATTGTTTTCCCAAATGATATTCCATTTGCAATTACTAAACCAAATTTAGAATATTCCTCAGACTGATTGTTGTGGTCACATCAGAACGAGTGGGGTGTCTTATGGTGCTGTGGCTTTCTGTTGTTACCCTCCAAAGCCTTCCTAATGATATTCTCAGGTCTAAAACAGCATTCAGTACCTCTGGCATGGTGTAAGGTTGGTTTGAAGGGTGTGGTGGAGGATGCAAGCCAGATGAGCAGATGAGGTGGCTGTTGTAGACCTGTTGAGTTAGGAAAGTACAGGTGCAGGTATGTTTGTCCTAGGTACACATCTCTGCCTGCAACACCATGGAGCTGAAACCAGGGCATGTCACATTTATTGTATTACTTTGGTAAAGGAAAATATACATGCAAAGCCTTGCTTTTTAGGTTAGGTTTTTTTGGTTGATCTTTTTTGGTGTGTGTTTTTTTGTTTGTTTGTTTGTTTGTTTTGTTTGTTTGTTTTGTTCTTTGTTCTACAAGATAGCAAGGAAAAAACCATTCCAGGTTAGATTGGAAGTCTACCTAGCCTGGTAACCACAGTGTCTAAATAGCACTCACCAGCAGTTATCTGGTGAATGGTAGAAGTGTGTAGTGATATTTCTTCCAACCACTCCCCTGCTTTCCAGCCTATTTCACATTGTGGCCTGCAGAGCAGAGTCTCTAAAGCAGTTCTGTGATTCTATGGAATTCCAGTAGATGGTGGGGTGGGATCAGCACTTGGCTCTTTGAATCAGCAGAAGCAGCTTTTAAGTGAATTGGTTTTATATTAAATCCTATTAAGCAAAGGAAGAAAAGTTCATTTGTGGGAAACCAGTAATCTCTGACATTATGCAGTACATTGAGAATACTTGCAAATCAATGAAGTCCCATTCCAGATACCAAATAATGGTACAAAGCATGACTAATCATTTTTGAATGGTAAGCTTTGCAAGCCTTGCTGTAAACCTTTGTGATAGTAAATTTGCATTGGTAAAATACAGGAAAAGCTTAACATGTTGTTTTTTTTTTTAACTCTTTGATTCCAAAATGCTTTGTCTTAAATAAGAAAAGTTAGTAATTTAAAGGCAGACAGCTAATTCCATGTGGGCTGAAAAACAGTATTGATCAGAGTGGATCAGACAAACCAGGCTGTCTGGTATATCTCTATATAGTTAGAAGGTGAAGGGAGAAAGTGACCCTTTGCAGCACTGAATTGGAAGAAGGCAGCTGCCTTTTCCCCAGTGGATACAGATGTATGCACTGGGAATCCCAGTCTTGCACTGCCACTGACTTGCTGGGACATCTAGGGAAACCTATCTTTGTACTGAAATCAGAATGGGATGCGTGAACACCTTTCCACAGCTGTTTGCACTCTTCTGCTTTTGTGTATTTGTTGTACCAGTTTTCCTGTGAGGTGCACAAAACTGGGTTAGTGAGGGAGTGTCAGCTGCTCTGGGAGTGCTACCTGCTACAGCTGTTGTTGTGTCCAGACTGAAATGGGACATGTGGCAAGTGTAACAAATCCGAACAGGCACAACAGAACAGAAAACAGGAAACTTGAGTGAGAAGTCAGTTCTTAGAGGAAGTGCTTTAAAAAAGAAACTAGTTCATCCCTTGTTTCTGAGCACTTTTGTACTGTATGAAAGGCAAATATAAAGCATCCAGTTCAATTAGCTTTGGTTGTAGAAACAACAGGAATCTATTTATTGGAGTCATAGGATCATTATATCACACATATCTCTGTTCCTTATTAATGCTTAAATACTTCACATTTTTTTTTTCTGCAGCAATCCATGGAAGCACATTCCTTCTTTATAGTCCCGTTTCTTTGAATCTCTTTCTCTGGCTCTTAATGCAGAAATTAGAGGACAATAGCAAGATTAAATCCTACACCCATATCTATATGTTGTGCTCTTTCTAACAATTTGGTTTCATATAATACTAGGTGTTTCTGTGCCAGTCTAATTGCATGTCTTGGGGATGTTAGCTTCTCCTGTATGACCTGTGAAAACCCAAAAATTTCTTGCAACCCTCACCCTGACATCTCACCTCCTGTCTGGTTAGGTAGCATACTTCAGAGAAGCTGTCTGGCATAGTGAAGAAGTGGTCAAGGCAAGACTACAGTCAGTGACAACTCAAATTTATACATAAGAAAAGTAAAGTAGTTGCTGTATAGTAACATGAACAGAACTGTTTTTGACGGGGCCTCGTTGTGGTGGCAGGTGTCTTTACAAAGTTGAGCATCAGAATTTAAATGCTGCCAGGAAAATATCTTCTTGCTTCTTCCATTCATGTCTTGTTATTTTCTTATGCAATTCTTCTATTTACAACTACAACCTGGAACCAATTTACCTTTTCAGCTGCTGATCATTTTTCTACTGTACACTAACTCCAGCATGTGCAAGCAAAAGTAAGTACAATGCAATGACACATTCCAAATTGTTGCTAGTGAAGCTTTAGCGATGACCCAGGTAGTTCACATGTAAACAGGTAAATAACAGGCAAATTATGCAGCTGTATAATATTACATCAAAATCTGCCCCTCTGCCTCTCTTCAATGTCATTATAATGAGTTGTGTAATATGGAGTAAATGAGCTGATGACTTCTGTCTGCTTTGTGTTTGGGGTAATTGAAGGCGTGTTTCCATTAAAGTCTCTAATTAGCAATATTTTACATTTCATTGCCAATATATGTTAAATAAAAAAAAAGGTATCTGTAACATGCATACTACCAATTGCAGCACAATGGCTTTAGTCCTGCATTCCTTGCATACCTTGGACTCCTGTTAATATCTCATTGATTATGAGCTTTACTTGAGGTTTGTAGTGTGAAAATTGCATTGATAGTAATGGGGCACAGAAGTCTGTGGTTTCATGTTATACTTACACGGAAGAGATAATTTAACTGTGTGCCAATGAAACTCAAAAAAAAAAAAAAAAAGAAAATATTTAGCTGGGACCTCAATATACCTAGTGCATTCACTGTCAGAACTTGATGTTAAGTAGCTGAGTAGGCCAGAGGTAGATTCTGATGAAAGCCAAACACACTTGGCAAGACCCTTATCTTTTTGACGACTTACACTATTACAGATGCTGAAGATGCACCAGATCTGCAACCCCACAGGACTCCAAGTTGCAACAGCATTTATTATTTCTCTGCTGTAGTCAGGATAGTTTACAGACTTAGATGTGTTTATGAATGCCCCCTCCACCTGTACCATAACTAATTTCACTGTAATTATTGTGAAATTATGGTGGTACTGGGTAAACCAAGCAAGCACTGTGCTCCCATGGTGTCATGAAAGCCTGAAACACAGCCTGGAACTCCTCTGAGGTCTCATGATTTTCCACTCTACCTAGACAACACGTGAAAAGGTTAGGAAAAGTCACTGAGGTGAAGTATGTTGTAAAGGTCACTTGGAAGGCCCGAGCAGGGTCACACAACAAACTAGCAGTCCTAGTACTGGCAAAGGGCCTACAAATGGCCATCACAGGCTACTACTGGGTCACTAGATATCCTGATCGTGGGAGCAAGGCTGGCCTTACTAGATATCATGACTGTGGGAGCAAGGGTGGCCTTACTTGTTAAACACTAAACTGGGAGATTGCTGTGTTCTGCTGCAGTCTGCTCTCATAGACTCTGCTGTTCCATTTTACTGGAAGCAATAATATTGTAATAATATTAACTTGTTATTAATAGAAACCAAAAGATTTGTACACAGAACTGATATGGTTTTAAATGCCTGAGTGGATGTTTGCAGGAAGTTTGCTTATTTCTTACTGTGATCTCTAGAATCAGTGTGCAACAAAAATGTAAAAAATGCATTTTGCTGTTGACACGTGACTTTTATATTGAGGAATTTTTTAATCAGAGGGCCTTTAATGATATAACAAAACCATCCAAGTGGGTTAAAGTGTGGCCTTAAGCTATGGAGATATTATAACTGGTAAGAGAAGCTGGAAGCTCTTTGGGACCACTTAGAAACTGTGTGTGTTTATTCTGCATATGGTGGACAGGCACAAACTTACTCAATTTGTGCTCTGATGTAAAGACAGGCTAGGGAAGGTCATGGAACAGATCATCTTGAGTGCCACTATGCACCATATACAGGATAACCAGGCAATCGGGCCCAGTTAACCCATAATTTTATGAAAGGCAGGTCCTGCTTGACGAACCTGATCTCCTAAGACAAAATGACCCACTTAGTGGATGAGGGAAAGGCTATGGATTTTGTCTACCTGAACTTCAATAAAGCCTTCAACACTGTTCCCACAGCTTTCTCATGAAAAAAATGGCTGTGCATGGCTTGGACAGCAATATGTTCTGCTAGGTAAAACACTGGCTGGACAGTTGGGACCAAAGAGTGGTGGTGAATGGAGTTAAATACAGATGGCGGCCTCAGGGCTCAGTGTTTTGACCATTTCTGTTTAGCATCTTTATCAATGATCTTGATGAAGCGGTAGAACGCACCCTGAGTAAGTTTGCAGACACTCTCAAGTTGGATGGGAGTGTTGATCTGCTTGAGGGTAGGAAGGCTCTTCAGAGGGACCTGGACAAGCTGGATTGATGGGCTGAGGCCAATCATATGGGCTTTAACAAGGCCAAGTGCTGGGTCCTGCACTTGGGCCACAACAACCCCAGGCAATGCTACAGGCTTGGGGAAGAGTGGTTGGAAAGCTGTCTGTCAGAAAGGAACCTGGGGGTGTTGGTTTACAGCCAGCTGAACATGAGCCAGCAGTGTGCCCAGGTGTCCAGGAAAGCAAATAGCATCCAGACCTGTAGTAGAAATAGTGTGTCCAGCAGGACCAGGGAGGTGATTGGCCCTCTGTACTCATCACAAGAAAGACATTGAGGTGCTGGAGAGGGTCCAGAGACAAGCAATTAAGTTGCTGAAGGGGCTGGAGAACAAGTCTTATAAGGAGCAGCTGAAGGAAATGAGGCTATTTAGTCTGAATAAAAGGAGTCTGAGGGGAGACCTTATCACTTTCTATAACTGCCTGGAAATATGTTGTTCAGAGGTAGGTGCTGGTCTCTTCTCACAAGTAACTAGTGATAGAATAAGAGGGAATGGCCTCAAGACACACTAAGGGAGGTTTAAACTGAACATTAGGAAAAAAAAGTTTTCACTGAAAGCGTTGTCAGGCATTGGAACAGGCTGCTCAGGGAAGTGGCTGAGTGACCATTCCTGGATGTATTTAAAAGCCGTATAGGTGTGGTGCTTGGGCATATGGCTTAGTGGTGGACTTGGTAGAGTAGGGTTAATGGTCAGACTTGATGATCTTAAAGATTTTTTTCAACCTTGATGATTCTATAATTCTATGATTCTTGTTTGTTTGCTCAAGCCCAGCATTGTACCAACACAGTCATACCTTTTTCAGCTTGGAGTGTCCACTATATCCTGCATATATACATGGGAAAAATAAGTACAAGGAGGAACTTTTTTTCTACAAATGTAACTGAAATGTCCAGATACATTGGTCAGAAGTAGTTCATGGATCACATACATAGATGTGCAGGAATAGGAACATGAGTGCAGAAGAGGGGAGGTGCTGAGTGTACTCAAGCAACCTCAGAAGAATGAGAGGCAGTGTTCACACAGGGAGGCCATAACACCTCTCTGGGGTGCAGTGCAACACTGTGCATTGTGTCAGGTTTTCTGTGGCTTAATATGTGACAGCTGAATCCCCTGCCCTGTGGAGCCTACACTAGGTATGCCTCCCTAAGGGTTTAACAAGCACAGAGTTCCTGGCAAAATTGCCCTGCTTCAGATTTTTTTCAGAGAGGAAAATGCTTTTCAGTCTGATTAGACAGGCTTCAAGTAAAGAAAAAATCCTGAAAAAGAGTGAAAACAGTTATTAGCTAAGCAAAAGATGGATGTGCACAGCTTCTTTGGAGAAACAGCTGATAGGGAAATGTCTTTGTTTTCTCTCAACTAGCTAGGAAGACAGCTTTCATGGCAGAAAACATCTGTGATGCAAATGGCATGTTTGCAGGCCCAGCTTGTCCTGGGCAAGCTGGTGGCTGCTGGCACACCCACAGCTGGCTGGTGTCAGGGATGGTTCATACCTGCGTGTAGCAGTGTGGCTGTGCAGCCATCATGAGGTGAGTGTGCCCTCTTAACCACCCTGATGCCCAGCAAGCTGTCATCAAGCTCCCATGTCTCTGGGCTCACCCCCATCCTTAGTGTTATCCTGTGGCTGTGTTGACGTGTGATTTTTTTATGAAGGGGATATTGAATCACATGTGTTTGTATACCTGCACAAACTGTTTACCTAGCCAAGATGTCTATAGTATGTTTAAGATAGCAGGGGACTATATAGAGGAAAGCGAGTGTTGCCCATGCCCCCGTTAACTGTGTTTTTTCTGACTATCAGACTGGATGCCTCTTGTTTTGTACCCTCAGTCCTTCCTCTGATCAGCTGCTTGGTGGGTGGGATGGAAGAAGAAAAACACATCCTCCACCTCTCTGTGGGCTCTGTACCATGTGCTGCCCTTGCCGCCCCAAAGGGCACCTTGCCACTACCTGTTGCTTGCAGTCTGGCATCACCCAGCCAGCTTTGGGGCAGTGCTGCCCTATCCAGCCGCAGAAAGGCAGTGACTAGAGGGAAGTGCACAGAGGCACTGATGGCAGTTTTCTCAATAACTGAGGCACTAAAAGTAAACAACATACAGACCCATCCCTTCACCCCTCATGACACTTTGCAAAAAAACTTGAACAACCTTGAAAATATCATCTGAGACTCTAGAAACGTTTTTTATTTGCTGTGTGACTGACTAAAGGTAGAGATGTTTAGAAGTTAATTAAGAATGGTTTTGTTTTTGAATTATTTTGAAATGATAGATTTTAACATGTTGTATACCTTCTTGTTTCCTAACCGGATTTACTTTGACAGACTTTAAATCCTTAACTATTAGTTATAACATTATCAGGAGTAGATAGGGCTTCATATAAGCAAGTATTTTCATTTTTAGAAAAAGTCTTGTGGAATAGACAAAGATTTTTAAGTACGTGGAAAGGCATGCTTGGTTTGTTTGCATTAACATTCAAGTTGGCTTAATAGTAATGAAAGTCCTTTGCAAAATTTTTTTCTAGTCTGGAATTGGTTTGCTGTGACTTGTGGGGTTGCTTATAATTCACAACTGTCTTGACAGTTGCATGAATATAAATTGTCATGTCTGCAGATCATTAAAATGTATTGAGTCTCTATGGATGAATGAGAAATTTTAGCTGATCTCTATTCTGCTATTCTAAAATTTCTGCCATTATCTACTTTTCTTACATTTTTTGTTTCAAAAAGTGCTTAAGTGCACATAAATCTTTTAAGACAACTTTGTGCAGGGATTTAAATTTATACAAGAAAGGCTGGAGCTTTACAATTTCCAGGAAACATTTTAACAAGTAGATTTTGTTACATGTAATACCCTTAGATGACCACTCAGACAACACAGACAACAATTAGTTTACTGTCATTTGTCTAATGAGATCTGCAAAACCATACACACCCACACTCACACACACACACATTGTACTTGCACACAAACACACAGTAGGGTCTTTACCAATCTGTAACTGGAAGCTAAAACAGATTACAGAAGTTCACTAAAAATGATACTGCTGTGGGCATAAATGCAGGAAAAAAAATAAAGGAGAACTGTATGACATAAAGCCAGTTAAGCAGGTTCAGTAAAAAGTTGTCTGTTAATCTAGGAGATTTGCTGGCAGATTGTGGGAAGGGGTCAGGAGACTGTCTCTGCTCTTCCTATGTGGCACATGCTTCATATCACATGCAAGAGGAGCAGCTGTGCAGTGTCTCCAATCCACCCCATGGCTGTGGTGTTCACTGCCTAATCTGTGGCAGATTTACTACTCACCCCAGGTGGGGCCGTGTAAAATCACTCTATTAAAATTCTACATCCAGGAACAATTGTCTAAGAAGGACCAAGAACACAGACATTCATCCTTGGGTCAATTAATAAAACTGCTGAGAGGCTGTGTACCTGTCTGGAAGGATGCCTTGTCAGAGCAAGGTCTTCATGAGGTCTGATCTGTATTACACGATGACAAAGGCATTAGTTGCTTTTATCTTCAAAGATACTACAGAATCTACAATATTTATGAGACCAGTAGGCCATTTGCTGTAGTGCTTTCTCCAGCAACAGTGAGCAGCAGGTACTTACATGTGTAGGAACTGAGCAGATACAGAAAAACTTTTATCTAGTACGCCCTTCTAGTTTCTAGCAGTCAGTGCTTTAGAAACTGCCTGAGTTATAAGTTGCGTCCAGATCACAGATAATTGTAGTCAGTGGATCTGTTGCTCATCAGTATGTCTGTTGTGTTATTGGACTTGCATATGCTTCTGACTTCTACATCATCCCAAATTACACAGTTAAATTTCTTGTATTTTCAGAAACAATGATTGTTGTTCTCTCTAATATTCCTTATTTTTATATATCTCTATCAGATCTATATTCCTCTGAGTTTCTGCATAGATGTTGCTTACCAGCAGTAGTGCAGATGTTTTGAGTTTGATGGAGGTCTTCAATAGTGAATCACAGCAAAATGATGATTTCTTCCAGTAGAAAAAAATGCATTTTCTCTCTCAGACTTTTACAGCTGAGAACCATGAAATGAGATAAACTGAAGGAAGTTATGAAAAGACCATCCTGAAATAAGTACCTGTGTAGTAGAAGGAATGAGATACAGATATCTCTATGAGCATTTTCTCAGGACCACATTGCCAATGTAGAACTGACCTAGAGCAGGTACAGCAGCCACTGAAACCTGGGGGATATTTTTATCTAGGAGAGTCTGCTGCTGAATCAGTAGAGTACTCAGTGATGAATTTAAGCCAATGAAAAATAACAGCTAGAGTTTATAGTACAAAATACCTGTTATTAGTATCTGTCATAATGCCAGAAAGGCTTCTAAAGTATCTTACAGCAGGTTTGCTTTTCCTCTAGTAGGATGGTACACAATAGAGAAGAGAAAGTTCTTTCTTAGACTGTAAAGAGGCTAGAAAGCTTAGCATACTTAAACTTGCTTAGAAAACATCGGCAAACTAGCTTACAATGAGGCCATTTCTTTGCGATCTGCTGACATTTTTTGCTTTGAGCAGTCAAGACAGTATTTCACACAGCTTTATCAGAGTTGGAACAAATATACCCCCAGGAGTCAGTGGGCTACGCATTGTATAGTAGAAAATGTATGACCAGAATGCCAAAATGAGTAGGACCAAAGCAGCAACAGGTGAAGGGAATAGTGTATAGCAGTTGTTTCATGGGATATGTCACTCATCAAGCTTTGATTCTTCTAGTTGCACAAAAAATGCAACTAATTTGGTGTTTCAGTCAATATTTCTCTCTCCTGGGGGCTAAGCATCTCATAAACATAACAGCCAGCATACATATATATATATTTATATGTATTAATGCATGTGTACACCTGCTTCCCCATACACATTTACACACATGTATATAGTGGCCAACCTAAGATATATGTACAACTGATGGCTGTCTAATGCATAATATGCTGATTTGAAATGCTGCTGAGGGTGAATAATATAGTTGCCTATAAACTATTGTGAATTCTCCTGTTTATTTTAGGTAATACTATTTGTGAAATGTCTTTGGAAATAAAAAGCAGTATTTTATAATTTGAGGACAATAAAAAACATATATTTTCTTTGGATCCATGTTTTTACTCATCCCACTGAATGTTGGTGGCCTGGACAATTTAATCAGGATTATGGTGTCTAATAAGATTAGCTAGATAACTCTTCTTGTTAATTAGGGTGGGTTAATTAGACTTTTTCTGAAGGACATGTGGGTGCATGAAGCAGAATGCTTTGGAGGACAAGTGACTGTGTGAGACTAAGGGCAGATTTAGGATGCTGCAGGGTATATGAGAGTGCAAACATAAGTGCTAACATGGAAATGCTTTCTAAACCAGCTGAGTAAAAAGGCACAAATAGAAAAAATTACACAACAGACATACTTTTGTAGGAGTAATCATGTCTATTAAACTGCTATTCAGATGATATTCAAGTGTATCTATTGAATCTGAAGAGATGATGGGCACAGAGTGCAGAAAAAAAAATACAAAACAAACAGAAAATTAGAATGTGAAAGCTCATTTTAGAGAATCTATTAGAAAATAACTAATTTCTTGCTCTCAATAGTTGAGTGGAGATGTTGGCATTCTACTGGGCCCCATAATCGTTTCAAGAGAGTTTCAACTGGATGCACTTGAGACCCACTTAGATTTTGTGTCTACCTAAGTCCAGAAGTTTTTGCACTTCGCAAGAACACAGGACACAAATAAATCCTTATTCTTTACTTAGAAGGAAGTACAATAATTCAAATTTTTGGATGAAACACAGCATAGTAAAATGCAGGCTGAATATCTTTCTGGATGCCACGGTAGTAAGAAAAATTATACTGTAAAAGAGACTGATGAAAACCTGAGTCATTTAAACCAGAAAGAACAAAGCTGCCTGACATAGACTGTAGAGAGAAACCCTATGCCCATGGGAGAGGCAAGATGATATCATAGGTCCTTTCTGTCATTTATTTTCTGATGTCTATAATCTGCGATAAAGCATACTTCTGTGGAGAGGGGCCAATATTTTTAAGCTTAGGCACTGACATTTGGATTTAGTTTAAAGAGATGTATGTAATCAGTCACAGAGAACCTTTCCAAAACTCTTAAGACATGATGCAATAGGACCTGAGAAATTACTGTGTTGTTTTGACACACCATGCTTAAGAAAAACCAGGAGCTGTCTAGGAGCTCACATCTGTGTAGAAGCCAGTCTTACAGTGCTTCATTTGCAATTGGCTCCTATGTATTATCATAAGAAAAATCATAATAATTAGAAGTAACACATTATTGGATAACTGAATCAAAAAAAACCACCTTGCAAGGCATATGGTTTCAGAATATATGGAAAAAAAAATATTTTGTAGCACTGAAGTTTTATCCTTTCCAGTTACAAGACAGCACATGCACTTTTTTCTAGTGTCCTAAGAGTTAACACCAAGAACTTAGTAAAAGATATGGCCTCTGGCTACTGTTAGCTGCTGTGCTGAATATACAACAATCATGAGAATTACAGTATGTAATAGCCTTGTAGACTTTTTGCTCATAGTATTACAGCAATATTTTCCCTCCAGCATTACAAGCACAACAAATATGAATACCAAAGATAATATGTATTGCAGGAAACTACACACAAATGTTCCTTACACTCTACATTGATTCTTGTGTTTTCTTTATTTTTTTAATAAAAACTACTGTGTATGAGGATAAGGTAACTAAAGAAAAGTATGCTTGTCTTACCTAAAACTACTTCTTACTGCTTCCTATTCTGTTGACTTCAGGCCTTCAGAAACATCCGCCCAATATGAAATAGAAACCTGGGAAACTGAAGTGAAATTTTGGCCAATTGAATTTGGAGCTCTTTAGTCTCCCACTGATACATGAGTTGTATATTTATTTAAGAGGCAGTTATACAGTAAGTTTTTTAAAGTTTCAGTTGTGCCACATGGGCAATGCATATCTTACTTTATTCCTGAAATATCAGCTCTGGATCCCTGAGGACACAGTATGAATGACCAGCAGTGTTGCCAGGCATGGCATTCACAGCACCCATCATCTATTCTCCATAAATCCTCTGCTGTATGACTCAATGGCATGAGTCATAAGTTACTTTCTGAAACAGACTAACCATTCTCGTATTTATCTGGGTATTTCATTTGGGGTCATAATACTCTAATTTCTACTTTCTGAGATACAAGTGCATAGTGATTGGTTAGCATTTCTGTCTGCACACATTTATTTGCCTAATAAAACCTACATAACTACATTGATAAAAATAACTCAGAAAAGAGTGAGTCTCATCACCTCCCAGTTATTTAAAGTCTGATTTTACATCTTCACTGTATTTTAGTTTGAACAAATGAGATACCTTTAAAATTATTTGTTGATTTATTTTTACTTTTCTAGTAAAATAATGGCTCTAGAATCAAAGGCATTCATACATTAATGCAGTTTACAGTTCTTTTTCCTTGCTGATTTGTCACAGCATAGCCAGTCACAGTATGTGTGCATTTCAGTTGATCATAGCTTGAGAAACATTTAGCTGTTGCTGTACTTTGAGTGGAGGATCCCTGAATTCCTTCAGAAGCTGCAGCTGTAGAAAATACAGGTGAATTAATAAGACTAGACTCAGGGGACATGACAAATAAAATTGCAGATGTGAAGCCTGGACTAAGTTACATGTGTTTCTTGGAAGCCTTTCAAAATATTGATTATAAACTACCACGCCTCATGCTGTAGGCTTTGAGAGGTGCTTGAGTTTCAGAGTATGCTGGTGGCCCTAGGTTTTTTCAGCTTTTGTCTGAGGAAAGTGGGGAATACTTCAGCTTTTTGTTGTTGTTGTTGGTTTTTTGTTTGGTTTTGGTTTCAGCTTAATTTAGTGTTAGATAGGGAGGGGCAATACTTTTCCTGTGTTTGCTGGTCTGGTCTGAGCAAAATTTCTGTAATCTGGCTCACACAATCCTAGGGTCAAGGGCAATTTCAAGATGCCACGATACATCGGCAAAAGTAATTAGAGAAAGAATGTAAGCTGGCACTTGTTTTAATGCTGCCTTGTAATTAACAGCATAGATACAATCTTTCTGGCTCCTGTATCAATCTCTGGGTTTGAGCCAGAGCCTATGCTTTCCTTTCTGCCTGCCTGACCTTGAGTAACTATGCCATCCTACTCTTCTGAGCAGTTGTGGAGGAGACTGTTTTGGCTGGAATTAGACAGCTCCAGATGGTACTTTAATGCTCAGCACCTGCTATGACTCCTTCAGTTCTTGTTATCTCTGCCACAGCTTTCACACATGCCTTTTTGCAATTTGTTCAGTGTAGTAGGGAGAGGGAGGAAGGGAGGCTCGCTGTCCAGCTCAAGATGAATGCAATGAGATGGCATTTCCTTGGTGTATCACCTATACACTAGTTGCATCACAGTGATTGTGAGCATTCTGCAAGCCATGGGGCAGTAGTAACTCCATTCACTGAGTCATTTCTCTTTTGTGCTGATCTAGGAGAGACTGAACACAGGCATCTCAGCACAAGTATGCCAATTAATGGCTACCACGCTCTTCAAAAAATAAAGAGTTTTCATGGAGGTTTTACTCTCATTCTGCCATGACTGCAGATGTTGAAAACATTGAGAGTCACTGTTCCTGACTTATAAAAATATATTTATGAAACAATCTTATATTTACATTAGTTTTAATAAAAAGACCTCATCTATTCAGCCATCTGTTAAAACATCTGATATCTACCTGAAGACTCTTCCAGGTTGAGTGTATGTTTTCCAATAGCTGCCAGGGACATGCTTGGCATTACTATGGCTCACAGAACAGGCTGGAGATGTAGCACAGCTGCTTTCTGAGGTAGTCACAGAAGGAAAGATCAGCTTAGTGGACTACATTTGTGTTGTAATAAAAATGTTCTATTAAATCAGGCTCCCACACTTCTAGTTCCTGTAGGGCAAATATAGATCCATGGCAGTAACTAATACATGGCAGGATGTCAGTCTGGTCCTCCTGACAGATATGGTTTACTGACTTGTGAAGGTTGCTGGATTGATTTTATTTCAGGAGGATATATATTTGTCATTCCTCCTGGCCAGACAGTGACAGCAGATCATGGCAGATCCTCAGATGCTGCAAACCAGCATAGCATCATTGACACCATTTTACCCAAAATTAAAATCATGGCTAAGCTGAAGCACCCCAAGTCTGCCACACAGCACTTTGTGGGTGAAATGCTCCCATGATCTCTAGACCTAGAAATGGTCTGAAAAGGAAGAGGTTGTCTCCAGGCTGTTGTGACTGCCTCCTGTGCACATCAGCAAAGGGGTAGCAATCCTGCCAAACTAATCCACTGTAACTAAATAGCAATGAGTTTTTGAAAAAGGGGCAGAGGATCAGGAGAGTGTGACATACTTACAGGGCATCTGCTAAATTTTCAGTGCATGTTGTCTGACCACCGCTAGCTGATCCAAATATCTTTTGGAGACAGCTCAAACAAGGTTTAATCAGTAAATTAAGAAATGTGTTGAGAAGAAATTTGGCATGAGAACTTCAGTTCCACCGGAAAGCAGTCGCTGTCTGGTTTTAGGATTCCCAGCACATGAGATGGTGTGTGAGATGGTGGAATATCTTATATAGCCCGGGCAATACTTCAGTATCAAGAAACACTATGATAACAAGTTTCAAGACCTTCTCATGATAATTCTCTTTAGACCACAGGGTTTGTTATTTGTGATCATTTTACAAATCCTTTACGGGAAAAAAAAAATTCCCTCCATACATTATAGCTCCAAATAAAATATTCTGCACAGACTGGACTGTTGAACAATATCTAGTGTATACAAACATAAAATAGGAAAGCCATGAAAGGATTGTGGGGTGGTATTTTTCCAAAGTCTCTATTTTATTTACCTCTAAAATGACATGCTACCGTCATTTTTAGACACTGTTGTTGAATTTCCCCCTTGACACAAAGGGGTAAAGAATCCTGGGACAAGAATTAGCAGGGCTCATTGAAAGAGCTTTAACCAATATTCAGAGGAGGAGGGGGATGAATCTGGCCTTACTAGAGAGCAGCCTGGGAGTGGCATGCCAGTGCTTCTGGGACAGTGCACTTTTAAGGTCTTTCAGTCTGCTGTCTCAATGGAGATGGGTGATGGTGATCTGAGTGTCATCAAAAACACAAGGCTCATTGATAGGTTCATAACCATGGAAGTGGCTGAGAATGGTCAGGCAGGAATTAGGGCTTCTCCCTGGAAAATGGTGATACCATCACTAGCCCAGCTGAGTGCACCTACACCAGTGCATGCAGCATGGGCAATAAACAGGAGAAGCTGGAGGTCATTTTGAAGTGAAAAAAACCATGACACAGCTGACATCACAGAAACCTGGTGGGTTGATTTGCACAATTGATGTGCTGCAATCAATGACTACCATCTTTTCAGACGGGATAGGCAAGGCAGAAGAGATGGTGGAGTGGCCCTCTATATTAGGAGGATGTATGAATACCTACAGATTAATGAAAGTGATGATAGGGTTGAGTCCCTATGGGTAAGAATCAGAGGGAAGGCTGATAAGGCTGATGTCATAGTGGGAGTCTGTTATAGACCAGCAATCAGAATGACAAGTTGGATGAAATACTGTATGAGCAGCTGGGAGAGGTTTTATGGTTGCTATCCCTTGTTCTGATGTGGGACTTCCACTTCCCAGATGTCTACTGGAAATACAATACAGCAGAGAGAGAATAGTCCTGGAGCGTGTAGAAGATAACTTCCTGACACAGTTGGTGAGGGATCCAACAAGGGAAAGTGCCCTTCTGGACCTGAGAAGAGTTGATCTAATTTACTCTCTTTGAGATTTCTTATTTGGATAAATGACTGACTCGCATGACTAATTATGGTGTAAGATAGCAAACAGCCACTGCTGCAATAGAAGACATTTTACTCTCTTGGAGAAGGTAGCTGGAGAAGTTACTTTTTGTTATCTTTCCTGACCAGGGTAAAATTCCTGAGGCAGCCTCTTTCCTGGGAACAGGCATTAGTGTTGGGCTGAGGTCCTAGAAGGAAAAGACCGTGTTGCAGGGATTGTAATCCTCTTTATTTCTGGATAAGTGTGTGCTTGCAAATAAAACATGTTGTACATAGAATTCTATAGATGGGATCCATCTGACTATGCTAATGATATTTATTTGCACTGTAGATACCAGTTTCTGAGCTACTGACTCTACTAGCACCTCTTTGACTCAACAAAAAACCAGATGCTGCTAGCAAATATCTAATCTCATCCTGAAGTACATGTGAAAAGCAGGTCAGATGAATAGCACCCTTAACATGTGGGACATGTGAGAAATACATGAAACAGAATTACACTTGGAGAAACAGAAGAGTTCATGTGTTTGTTTTAGATGACTTCAAAGTGAGATTAAATCAGGTCCTTCTGAATTGTCAGCATTAAAACACCTGTGGTCCTCCGGGGCTCCCAGGTTTCCAGTCCCAGTTTTGATGTATCCACACAGTCTTGTACTAAGACATGGATCCTATGAAGTTCTGTGTGAATTCCAGTCATTAAGAACTGACATTGGTGTGATGTCATTAACATTTCTTTTTTTTTTTTTTAATTATTTAAAAAATGAGGTCAGATTACAGAGACATTATCCAGGTCCACTGAAATAAAAAATCATCTTTAATTTAGAAGGGCTTTTGCTTAAACACATTTCAATCATGTGTAGTTCCAGTTTCTGTGACAAAAAAAAATCAATGATGGTGGTAGGTTTGCCTTTCAATCAGATTAAGTCATTTGAGCAAGGTTAAGGTTATTGGAAAGAGTAACGCATGTGAAGACATGTTATCTATTATCAATAAAGTCATATGTGAAATAAAAGCATCTCCTGGAAAGTCTTTCTTAATTTTCAGAATGGCTTGATAAGTATTACCTTATGCTTAGCTTACAGTCCAAGCCAAAATAACCCTGTCTCTTTGGAGGTATTTCTTTTCACACTTCAATTTATACTTCACCTTTTCACTTTGTCATGAATTCAGTAAATGCAAGGATCTCACTATCCGAATACAACTTCCACAATGTCAATAGGCTATTTGTTCTCATGTGAAACTGATCTTTTCAGGGGTAACCTTAACTTATGCCAGTAGATATCTGGGAGCTGCTTCTTATGTTTGTTCAGGTGCATAGTTTTATCACATCTTTGGCATATATTTTTAGTATTTTGAATAAATAGTTTGTTTATGATTACATTATTATACTTTTCATCCAGCAGTGTTTTCGGATTTCTCAATTTGTTTTTACCAGCTAAGAGCATACCAAAACAACATTGCTTGCTTTTGCATTACTGGTACGTCTGCTAGCAAGCTCATTGTGATGTACTGTCAACAGCATGTAGAAATATTTCTTAATTCTTCCATGTATTATGCTAGCAGTTTACTTTATCCAAACCTTTACCGAACTGGATTTTGCTAGACAACCACCAAGAACATCATTGTGTCCATATAACATGTTTGTACTGTTGTTTTACTTCCAAGTTCTATACATATTGCTTTGTGCTTGCTGTCCTCCCCTAATTTTGGGGGTGATGAAACTAGCCATATCTGCAAATTCACTGAATAAATTTCTCAGTGCTCACTGGCTTGATAAATCAGTTGGATTTCAGTATGTTTGTAACACTTACAAAAGAAAGCATTCTGGATGAATCTATAGCAATTTCATCTGTGATATGGCTTTTCAGAACATGAACACATAGCAACTTGCTAAAATGAAGCTGAAGTCTTCATCTGTGAAGGGTAATAAGGTTAATTTGAAAGTATGCTTTTAGTTCATTAGATAAGCTAGGTCTCAAGGTTACTTCAATTCTTTATTTCTTTGGGTGAATTTTTTTTGTTAAGGTTTTAATAAATTGGAATGCCTTATGATTATCTCCCTTGAAATGTGCTTTTACTTGATTTTAAAGTGCCCACTGTGGCTTGGTGTTACAAATGAGATGTGTGCTACTTGCAGAATGTTGAAAAACTCAGTAATCTAGATGTTAATCTTCACTTTATTGCTGGCCTTGGTAATTAAGTAATGTCTTGTACTAATACACCATCGAGTTACCAAACATTTTTATTCTTTTTAGTGTAAGAAGACATCTGGTCTATTTTTATTTTTATGTTTATTTTTATGTTTATTTAATGAGTTGCTTTATTGTAATTTTTTTATCTTATTCTAATATTTTTGGTAGCAAAGCATCAGAATTACATATAATTCTTCAACTTTTAACAGAATATTTATTGATTTTTTGCTGTAATATCTTTCTCTAAGTATCCTCTTTTATTATCATGAGCTGATGCTCATTTACTGTCTTGAAAGATTTCCTTGAAAGTCGTTATGAAAGAGAATGCTTAGTTTATTTAATAATAGTTGGGCAAATCCTGAAATGCCTACCAAGACCATAAAACTGCTATTTTTAATCTTCTCTTCAAGATATTCTTCTCAATTGCAGTAAATTCTGGATTTACCCAGACATTAACAGATTAGACATTTGCATTCATAAATACAGTCTGGTGGTACGCGTGCTCCAATGTGTATTCTAAAATATTCTAGTGATTTCAGTACTGAAGATAGCCTATCTGCTTTGAATTAATATGTTGAAGTTCCTGAAATGACAATAAAACAACTGATTACATAAAGGAAGCTTAAAAAAAAAGAGTCAGGAGTTCAAAAGAAAAGTACATGTAGCAAGTGCACCAACTGATCACAAATAGATGTCTCTCTCAAGTGCTTCCAACACAATGAATGTCTTCTTGTAGATCACAAAACAGCAATGTCACATTATATTATGATATACATGCTATTCATTCTTCACTGAACTTGGCTGGCACTTAGGTGCTTTATTCCAGCTCAGGATCCATTCTCTTCAGATTAAAGAGCTGTTATAACTTACTGTTTGTTTAGGAACAGATTAATGATATCCCTCCTGTTTTCACAGAGGGAGACTTTATTCTGCCTATTGTAAGTTATTAAAAATCCTGTCCTTGATGCCCTAGCTGAAAGATCAAAGATGTAAAATCAGCCAACTTTGGCATAAAACAGATGGCATATTTTAGCTAAAGTTCCATTTGATATAGGTTATTTATCTACATGGTTCTAATGGTAAAGACACGGTATATCAGACATAAGAAAATTAAAATGGCTGCGACTTTGGCACAGACTGTACAGTGCTCTATTTGATATAGCTGGAAAACAGCATAGTAAACAGACAAATTAAAAAAAAAAAATTGTACTTCCTAATCATCCATTTACCTTTTACACAATTTGCAAACAACAATAGATTAAGTGTAAAGAGATTACTTGAGGTAGTAGTATATAATTTCCTTGTCTGTCATTGCTGCCATACATCATCATTGTCATCATCACTATCATTGTAATGCTTCCCAGTTTGTGCCTGATATCTGTATTAATTTGTGAATACTTTCATGTGACTTTTTCCTAACTTGTGCCTGGAGTTTGTATTAGTAACCTAGCAGGTCTTCTTTAGCTTGGCCTCTTGTCAGGCTACATCTATATTGAGAATAAAGTAGAGATAGTGGTCTAAACCAGCTCCCTGACTATTTTCACACTATGTAGCATTTGACTCTGGTGTCCATAGTTTGTCTGTCCCACAAGTCTATTCTTTGTGTGGTTTTTGTGGTTTTTCAGTTCAAGGTATCTGAAATAATGTGGTCACTGTTTTGTAAATTATCAGTGGCATCACCTGTACAAAACAAAGAGGAGGTTACAAAGGTTACTGGGATAGTGTTGGAGAAGAAGGTAAGGTGGAGAAAGCCAAACTATACAGTGTTGACCATCGTGCCTAGTAGATTTCTAGGGCAGTGCTGTAGATATTGCTGCCTTCTGTGCTCCTTTTCTCCTGGAGGCTTTGTGAATACATGCATTGTGCTGTCCCTAAGAGTAATAATTCAGCTCTTTATTGCCACATAAATAATGATTTAATTCAGAAAAAAAACCCCAATGTATTACTTTTCCTTCTCTCCTGTCCGGTTTACGCCCAAAATAGAGCTTTAAGCTGAAAGGAATGCACTGTTATTAGTCAGTTCTCATTTCTGAACAAGAAACCATTATTATTACTCCTTCCTCCAAGTTTGCCCATGCCAGTCCAAAACAGGGTTTTCTGGCAGTTCTGTGTGAGAAAACTTGTGTCTTGACATCTTCATGAACTTCCTGAAAAACTCTACCATGAGTGACACGCAGCTCCTGGGCCATCCACCCAGGCCAGCCTGCTAGCATTGGTCTTTCCCAAATTCATAAGCAACTGGGACTGTATCTGCATCTTTACAACCTGTTTTTCCCATCCTCTGTCTGGGAACATCTCTGCTCCAGGGCTATTCAGCTTCATCAAGATCTGGGATAGATCACCCCATGGATGCCTATTAGTATTTACCAACAAATAAATGCTTAAGAAAACTATAAACAACATATTCCTCAATCTATTTCAGGGCTAGCATCAGTGCCAGTAAAATATATGCATGCAGAGTGAAGACAGTCAGATTTTTTCAAGAGTCACATCTTCAAAGTGTATTCATCTGACCACTAAATCCACATGCTCAAGTGTTTAGTGCCAGTAGTTTTATCTTTACTTTCTTACACATTTAATTATTTGTGCTTACAAGACAAGATATAATTGCTATCATATTGCCTCAAAAATATATGCAATTATAATCAGAGTGGATTTTTTTTTTTTTTTTTTCTGTCTGAAACTGGAATAAGGCAGAATCTGAAACTTTAGTTTTAAATTAAAGTACTTTAGTGTCAGTTTTGGTCTAAGTCTGTGTAGGTCAAGAAATTTATCCTAATACCACACATATCAACTGCACATACTTTCAAAATATTTTCACATTACTAAAGCTGATACACTGGTAGTTCTTTGAATTCTTTAATAATGAAAACCATTTGTGAGATACCAAAAATATAAAGCATCTCTTATTTTGACATGCAGGATGAATGTAGAAAATACATAAAAACATTATATGGGAGAAATTTAAAGAGATGTCTGAAATAGGCCAGTGTCCAAGCTGAAGCAGATGTAATGAAAGAGATTTGGCAGACAAATAGAGATGACAGGTGGAGCAGGAGCAAGGGAAAAGCAATTGATCAGTTATAAGTGAAGTGTAATTGGCAAGACTCCATGACAACTCTGTTGAATACCCTTCAACTGTGGTTTGTCTTCCATATCTAGTATGCCTCACAAACATATCTGCTTTAACTGTAGAGATAGGTGTTCTGGGAAGATTTGCACCAGGAATAAATACATATCTCTCTTTATGCATATGTATATATACATACATATGTACACACATACATGTGTGGAATTATATACCATTTTAAAACAGAAACCCAGGAATCCCAAGAAAATCAGTGAAAATTAACTTATTTTCTTATTCTAGTTTCTCCTCAAAATTTTCCCACTTCTGACATAGTCCTAAGCTAGATGCCTAACTTCTGTAAAATTTATGTGGATGTAGAAATTTATTAAGGATGTGTGAAGACAAAAGTGGTAAGAATTCCATTCTAAGCAAATAATCAAAATATAGAGTATTTTTTTGAAAATGGAGACACTATTGTAAACTGATTTGCTTGTCAGACCACAATTGGAAGGGAATGTCTTTTTTTCTCAGTGAAAGTGCACATATGTGCAGAAGAAGACAAAAGAAAAAAAGGTCAAAATCATCTGTAAGATTTCCTCACAGCACTTTGCATCAGTCTTTCATGAGTTCATGCTTTTCTTTCTATATTGTTTCCCCAACTTCAGTAACACTGTTTATAATAAAACATATCTGCTAGAAAGTATGATGAAAGATAAAGAATGATTTTAAAGTAGTTCTGCAAAGGCCTGTTTCTATTTCCTGTCAGGTCATTTTTCAGAAGAAAAAAACCAAAACTAAACAAACATCTTACAGTGAACTATAAAATGTGGTCCTTTCACTGATGTATGAAGCAGGCCTGTATGTTCAAGAAACACTGCACACATTTTAACCTCTTCATTCCCAAATTCAGATTTTTTCAAATCATGGTATCTGGGATGCTTTGTATTCACTGCACCATGCTGTGCTGTATTAAGAATTACCACCCCTAGAGAAAAGTGGTCAATAATCATTGTTATGTCAGTATTTTTGTTTTTTAAACTATTTCTGTCATGTGCAGTTAATAAAAAGCAGTATCAAAACTGAAGTGAACTTTATGTTTTCGCCTGGAAATCTACTGTTTTCATCCCAGCTAAAGGGGATGAAACCCTACCACCCAGGAAAGGGTCTCACCTTATTCCCTAGGGATTGAAACCCTCATCTTCCCCCTGTTTCCCAGGGGTTGCTTTAATCATTAGCTGGACAATTATTGGGCAAAGGAAGGGAAAAGATTAACTTCCATTATTACCACAGAGGTTACTGACCCTTGTGAAAATGATATTAAGCCACAGAGGACTCAGGCTTAGCTGATATAGTGTTTTCTGGGCTCCTGTGCTAGCCCTGCTTGGTGTAGTGTGTGCTCCAGGAGTGTGGGATGTAGCCCCATCATCCGTCTGGGTGATCCTCCACTTAGGAAGAAGCTTTGTCCACAGCTGAAACACTCAGTCTTCTCAGTCATTTTAAGTTTGTGTTATTTTCTTCAGCAAAAACGTGTTCTGTGTGTTAGAAGGAATGTACAGTGGCCCTCTTATTTGGACTGATTTTTTAACCTGTCCACAACACTGTTACAGCAGATTTACAAAGAATCATAGAAGGGTTAGGGTTGGAAACAGCTGAAGTTCAGGTTAGAGATTGCTGTGGCTTTATCAAAATTTAAGCCTTAATTAATATGTCAAGAATGCTAGGACACTTAATGGATTGAGACTAGGGTCCAGACAAAGTCTTGCACTTGCACCCGCACCCACTTTTAATTCTGTATAAGTTAGATCAAAAGTTTGATGCTATGTTTTGAGAAAAAAAAAGTGTCTCCCATAATAAATAAAAGTTATCAACTGGATCTTTACATCAGAAAAGAACTGATGAGTCAAAATCTGAACTGTGTTTTAAATATAAAAAATTCTTACAATGAAGAATTTAAGATGCCTAATTTCAGTTTGGAGTGAGATTGCATATTAATGTTCAAGCTGATTGTGAACATGAAGGTATGTACGTCTACCTATGCGTACAGATTTATGATGAATGAGGATTGATTTACTCAGAAAGCTGCAACTGGTACCACTATAGAATTTGTTGAATGTTTATCAGAAAAAGTTAAGTTGTTTTCTGACTTTCTTCTAGATTAACCGTAAATATCAGAAATGAACTAGTGTGGTATCAATGCCTATGAAAGCTCTGTGGAATGCAGACATCCAGATAATGATATCAGTCATCAGGGATTTTTTTTCTTTATGCAAACAGAATAGAGGAGAGAACATTTGTCTGGCAATGAACCCCACAGTTTTATAGATGCATTCTTAAGTGCCAGTTATTATTTTCTCTTCTGTCCCTCCCCATCTCTCCCCAAGTCATCTTCCCAAGTCATCTTCCACCCCCTGATCATATATCACCTGTTCTTACTTATTTGTCACTGACTGTTGCTCACAAAGGCCACCAAAGTTTCTGAAGAACAAGGGTTGTTTAACAATTCAAGCAAACGTCTGGGCACACGCATATTTACTAATGACCATGCAGTTGTTTGGTAACAGATAATTCCAACAATATAATTTGAGAAGGGAATCCTTCACTATTTTGGCCACTCATAATTAGTTTAATAATCCGACCTTACTTGGTTGAATTACTGTGCTAAATGGGTCAAAATATTCTAGCTTCTTCACTGATTTTTAAAGTATTCCATGTAATGTTAACATTTGACCAGTGATTACTCAAGGTCTTCACAATGTGTGAGGAGATATTTGCATGCCCTTCTCTGCCAGTATGTTTTAGATCATACATCCTATAGCAGCACCACAGCTTGGAAAGGTTCTTTTGCAAGATTTCCACTTTTTATTTTTATTATGTAGGAAGTAAAACATAGTGTTACACTGAAAAAAAGTGATACGTAAGGCTTCCTTACTATCTAGTTCTTCCGTTTTTGAGATATGTAAGGCTTTTTTTTTGTACTGTTAGCAGAGTTGCATTCGTAGTCATGCATTCAATAACATGCTACAGACTAAATTGGTGGTCTCTTTTAAAACTTTCTTTTTCAGTGTCTGAAGAAATCTTAAACATTCCTTTGATTCAACTGGGAAAATTAAAGGTAGGGAAAGGAAATGGATTGCATCAGCTACCATCTTCAAAGTAGCCAGTTGTCCTAATCATGAAACAGCAGTGCAGCAGATCTGTGCATCTGGCCTTATGTCCACCCATGGGCAGTGATGGCCAGTACACAGACTAGCACAAGAGTTCCTGCTGGCTGACTTTAACTTTGCCTGATCCTATTAGCTAAATTTCTTGTACCCTCTTTGTCAAAAAAAGTCAGTTTCCTGTGTAGTCTAGAACCACACTTATGTGATCAAAATTCATAGCTGCCAAATGACTGAGATCTTTTCAGATGTTTAGGACCTGTAGTTTTTCCCACTTGGCTGATTGTGGAGCTCTAGGTTTCTTCTAGCATACTTGCAAAAAGCTTTGTGTTTGTTTCCTGTGTGTGCTACATAAACACAGTAGCAGAATGTGCTTTTATTTAAAACAAAAGTAGAGGAGGAGCTATGAAATAACATGTTCCTTTGATACAGTTGTACAGTGGCTAGAAGCAGTACTGGACATGTGAAGGGTAACATTTTAATGCTCTCTGCCCTATGCCACTAAGAGACACACTGACTGTCTCTGAGGAGCATGCCCTGAAACCCTGTCTGAAAACTGCTCTTATGCTAACTTCTAAAGGACATCTTTAAAGACTGACTGGGTCAAAGAAGGGATAGCCCCATAGTCTGGTGACTGGAGCACTTAGTAAGAACAAACCTGGGCCTTGGAGCCTAGCGCATGGATTGTTTCTATATTTTTACAACAGGACAAGAGCAGAGAGCAGAGCCTTGAACTCCTTATCCAGGTCCTTGGCTGTGTGTTGGCCACATGGCTGATGCTCAGCATTCCTTTGCTTGCTCGCTCTATGCAAAGATCTACATGTGTGATTGTCCTGTTTCTTCCCTTCCAACACACACAATGTGTCCATACAGCATGTATATATGTGTTTGTACATGTACACTTATCGTGCACACACATACTCAGGCATAAGCACTGTC
Organism: Todiramphus chloris collaris; assembly: GCA_025345505.1. NCBI lineage: Eukaryota > Metazoa > Chordata > Aves > Coraciiformes > Alcedinidae > Todiramphus > Todiramphus chloris. Next base: position 8,467,135 of record JANVCC010010204.1, read on the forward strand.
AGCTAGGGCATTTATTCTCTTGGCAGGTAGGAAATGTTTTGCCCAGCTCAATTCATCCAAAGCAGGAACCATTACTGCATACTTACTAATAAATGAAGTAAAATGGCAAAAGGAAAATTTTAGTCTGGTCACCCAGACAAACACCAGAGAAACAATACAGGCACTAATCTAGCAGTTACACTTTTGAAATGGAGACAGATGCACTGGAGAGTGATTTGTGTCCTCTGTTTAATACGAAAATTTTAGATTAATTTTTTTTTTTTTGTGATTTAATAATGAATTGAACGACTGTATAAAGCTTAGAATTAGTTGTTGTTTATACTAGATGAGGATAGAGAACTCCTGGTGTTAGCTAGCTGCTTGCAAGTAATTTTTCTACTACTAAGTTAAATAATTTGTATTAGGACAGTTTTCACTTTATGTACTGTCTTCCAAAACATACACACTGATCAGAAGGGAAAGCACTATGGTGGGCATGAGGCTACACATGTGGAGCTGACAGGGTTCTTACCAACATTCAAAAGGTTTTTGGGCCAGAAGAACTCAAAATAAGCTCAGTCTAGGTGCCAGCAGGCCCTGTGCACAATGGTTGCAGTTAACAACCAAAGCAGGGGAAAGGCTTTTCCTCTGAAAGGTGTGTTCAGATGGCTTTTCACTTGTGAAGAACTTCCAGTGAAAACTAAATTGCATGAGCAATTTTCTGTTTAGCCAACTCCCTTAGGTGCTAGAGTTATTTCAAAAACATTTTGGTTTAGTGGTGTTTTTCTGGAGGCTGTTCTGTCCTCTTCAATGCTGAGGAAGTCCTTTTCCTCCTGCCACTGCTGAAGGCTGGCATTTTGCCTCTTGGCTGCTGTCTCTGCTCTGCTGCACACACTGAGCTCTCCCCATCACACCCTGTCTGCCAGGATGCTCATGCTGCCCTGGAGATGCTGGCTGGGAGCAATCCCCCCTTGTTCCCCAGCACAGCCCATACAAAGCTGCATACAGGGCAGGGAGCCCTCTGCCTCCACTGCTGCCCTGGCAAAGGAGCCTAATAAATGGAGCTGAGTAAAGAAGGGCAGACCACAAGGCAAGACAGCAGCAGCATGGTTGGGAGCCAGGCTTTAGGTCTGTGGCCAACGAAAGCACTAGTAATAGCAGATTGGGATGGTTAAGAGAGCAGACAGGCCTGGAACATGGTTGGAAGTCAGCTAAGAGCTGGGACCAGAACCAGGGAGAGCAGGAGACAGGGACCAGGCCTGGGAGGCAGTGGCAGGATAGACAGGCCATCTTCTTGTCCTAGCTTTCATCCCCCAGGTACTGCAGACTTTTTGCTTTCTTGATGTTCTTTGACCACATTTTCATCTTGCCCATGTGACAACAAGACAAATTGATTGTGTTCTGCTGTCTGAGAACCAGCATCCTTAGGTCATGCTCCTCTCTTAACCATCTTAAGATCTTAACCATCAGGTCAAAATATCCATATTCTGGAGAAGATTTCCTGGTAAACCAAGTGTCCTGAAGCAACTAGTGGGCTACACTTGTACAGCAGATGGACCCATATTATGTCTGTATGGCTGCAAGATTAATATCCTGTGTGGTGCCCGGTAAAGGGTTGCCCTGGCCAGAATTGGTCTGTGATTCAGTTTTTGGGATAATGTTGACTGGGACTGGTGAATGTTCCAGTGGGTATCAGGAGTCTTCAGCAGGCATTTTTTGGTTAAGGGCTGGAGAAGATTTCGTAGCTTTGAGCACACTGAAAAGAAGCAATGTAAATGTCTTTCTCTAGGTCTGTCCCAAGCTATAGGAATCACAGAAAGAGCCACAGCAGAGTTGCACAGACCCTCAGGACTCTGGGTGAAGGACTGACTGTCATCGTGCTTTGTGTTAAGTATCATAGAATCATAGAATGGTGGGGTTTGGAGGGGACCTCTGGAGATCATCAAGTTCAACCTCCCTGCCAATGCAGGAACACCTATGCAGGCCACACAGGAACAGATCCAGGTGGGTCTTGAAAGTCTCTGAACAAGGAGGCTCCACATCCTCTCTTGGCAGCCTGTTCCAGTGCTCTGTCACTCTGACAGTGAAGGCGTTTTTCCTGATTTTGAGGTGGAACTTTTTGTTTCCCCTTCCTACCATTACCTCTTGTCATAGAATCATAGAATTAACAGGGTTGGGAGGGACCTTAAAGACCATCTAGTTCCAACCCACCTGACAATAGCAGGGACACCTCCCACTAGAGCAGGTTGCTCAGAGCCCCATCCAGCCTGGTGTTAAAAACTTCCAAGGATGGGGCTTCCACCACCTCTCTGGGCAACCTGTTCCAGTGTCTCACCACCCTAACCCATTCTTCCTAATGTCCAACCTGAATCGACCTATATCCAGTTTTAATCCATTCCCTCTAGTCCTATCACTGCCCGACGGTCTCAAAAGTCCCTCACCAGCTTTCTTGCAGGCCCCCTTCAGATACTGGGAGGCCACAATAAAGTCTCCCTGGAGCCTTCTCTTTTCCAGACTGAACAACCCCAACTCTCTCAGTCTGTCCCCATAGGAGAGGTGCTCCAGCCCTCTGATCATCCTCGTCGCCCTTCTCTGGACACGTTCCAGCACTTCCATATCCTTCCTGTAACAGGGGCTCCAGAACTGGATGCAGTACTCCAGGTGATGTCTCACGAGAATGGAGTAGAGGGGGAGAATCACCTCCCCCAACCTGCTGGCCACACTTCTCTTGATGCAGCCCAGGACACGATTGGCTTTCTGGACTGCAAGAACACACTGATGGCTCACGTTGAGCTTCTTATCCACCAGTACTCCCAGGTCCTTTTCTTCAGGGCTGCTCTCAAGACAGTCACAGCCCAGCCTATATTGGTGTTTGGGATTGCTCCAACCCAGATGGAGGACCTTGCATTTGGCCTTGTTGAACTTCATGAGGTTGGCATGGGTCCACCTCTCCATCCTGTTGAGGTCCCTCTGGATGGCATCCCTTCCCTTCAGCATGCCAGCTGCCCCACACAGTTTGGTATTGTCACAGCTTGGTGTTGTCCTGTCACAGGGCATCACTGAAAAGAGACTGGGACCTTCTACTTGACACCCACCCTTCAGATACTTGTAAACCCCTCTCAGCCTTCTCCAGGCTAAACAGCCCCAGGGCTCTCAGCCTTTTCCCATAAGAGAGATGCTCCAATCCCTTCATCATCTTTGTAGCTCTCTGTTGGACTCTTTCTAGTATTTCCCTGTCCCTCTTGAACTGGAGAGACCAGAATTGAACACAATACTCCAAATGTGGTCTCACCAGTGTAGAGTAGAGGGAGAGGAGAACCTCCCTCAAACTGCTGGCCACATTTCTCTATGCACCCCAAGATATCCTTGGCCTTTCTGGCCACAAGGGCGCATTACTGTCCCATGGGTAACTTATTATCCACCAAGACACCAAGGTCCCTCTCTATGGGGGTGCTTTCCAGTGGGTCTACCCCTAACTTGTACTGGTGCTTGGTGTTGTTCCTCCCGAGGTGTAGGACTCTAACACTTACGCTTGTTGAACTTCATTGGGTTTGCCTTTGCCCAGCTCTCCAGTCTGTCCAGATCTCACTGGAAGGTAGCACAGACGTCTGGTGTATCGGGCACTCCTCCCTTCATCCAGATCACTGATGAAGATGTTGAATAAGACTGGACCCAGAACTGACCCCTGGGGAACACCACAACTTGCAGGTGGCCAGATGGACTCTGCACCACTGATCACAACCCTCTGAGCTCTATTGTTCAGTGAGTTCTCAACCCATTTCACTGCCTGCCCTTCCTGATCTTTTCCATGAGGATGTTATGGGAGACAATGTCAAAATCCTTGCTGAAGTCAAGTTAGACAACATTCACTGCTCTCTCCGCATCTACCCATTCTGTCACACCATCATAGAAGGTTATCAGATTAGTCAGACATGAATTCCCTAACATAAAAAGACTAACCAGATCAGAAAAATCCAAAGCTCCTTCTAGCCAAGTGCCCTATCTCCAACAGTGACCAACAGTAAATGTGTTAGGAAGAGAACATGAATAAAACCTGACTTGTGGTAATAATTCCTAAAAATGTTCCTCCAGCTTCCAGCATGCTGCATGGCAGCTGGGTAGATGTATTAAGGAGGAAGGAGAAGTTCAGAGCTCCCTTGTGCTGCCTTCCACCCACATGAGACATGGTTTAAAATTGCAAAAATACCATAAAAGGTATAGGGAAATGGCAGCTATTTTAATTGGACCTGTGGCATTCCCGAAACTAGGGATGGTTGGTGACAGCAATGAATAAAAGCCAGAAAATGTCCCAAGACTTTCCAAATACAAGGACAAGGAGCAGAAATCAGGAGGTATTGTCCTATGTATGGTCTTTTCATGTTGGTGTCTTTTGCTGCTGCTTTTGAAAACAGGAGTTGACTTCATATGTTTCCTCAAAGCAAGGCCCAGGTGTCAGGGGTGTTCAGCATGGTGATTATCCTTTAATGAGGTGGTATTAGTCAGTGTTCTGCAAACTACCATGTCTTAGTTATTGCAATTTCTTCCTTTACTTAGAATAGAAAATAACTATGGTAACTGTGGCATTTGCTGTCAAACACTGATTTTTGGAGTTGTACATGCTATACATTGGCTCCTGCAGTGAATGTGTATGTGCTCCCTACAATAAATAAGCAGGGAAACAACATATAAAAAACATGCCAGTCAGGACTGCAAGGGGCCTGCAAAGTTCATGACCATTGGCTCTTCCTCTTCAAACACTTTTTTCCTTAAGGAAATTTTTTTCCTTAAGAAAATTGCATGAAGTGATGAGCCAAAGAGAAGAGCTTGTGAAAAGCTTATCAGGAATAAATATTTAGAAAACTTTGCTATTATAGCATCATTCCTGGCAAGTTTATCTTAAAAACTCTTCCTTTATACTATCTCCCAGACTAGAACATGCACAAAAATGGATATTCAAAGTGGTTTCATCAGAAGCACATTCAGGCTTTCTACATGTGTTTCTACTGTTTCCCTACACACTGCTTTGAACTATTTAGGAAATCTCAAGGGCAGTGTTTGTTTAAGATTGGTGAACAGAATGGCACTGTAGCTTGGGAACTACACAGTCTATCCTGTATTACTGTCCTCACAAAATACACTGTGGATGCCCTGAATTATGCTAGAATTAGTGGTAGAGTCTTATTGTTGTGGGAGCACAGGGAGTGTGTTGTAGCACAAGCAGAACTTCAGTGGCAGCACCCAGGACTGGATGGGATGGGAGCTCCCACTGGCCTCCCTATCTGGAAATGCTGTGTTTTTCTTACATTTCATAATTTCAAAAATGACTTTCATCCTGTATTGAAAATACAAAGTGCTTTAATTTTCTTTTTCAAGCACACTAAAAGGTTGTTATTATTATTTTGTGCTTAACACTGTAGTCCTTTCAAACCCTAAGAGAGTAAACACCTTTCACATGAGCAAGTGCTGCAAGGACTAGTCCTCACGTGAGCAGGGACAATTCACATGGGTGAAAAGAGACATTTTATTTGTGCCTTCCAGCAATTTGCTATTCTTAGTATCATCCAAATTAGATAAAGACAAACAATTAAAGAGTGTTTTCTCCCAGGTTGGCATAACTATTTATTTGTTATGTTTTTCTTCCTAAAATAAAGAAAATTGTGGCTAGAACTTTCAGCACAAATGGATATTCCTACTTCTAGATGTGCTCCATTCCTCCTGTGGTCTTATGTCCTCAGACTCCTTGGGAATGTGGAAACAGATTTTTTATTTAAGGAAACAGGAAAATGATCAGGAGAAGATTGGCAATGGTTCCTGTGTTTTTATATATGAGAAAGAACAGGACAAAAAAGTGCCACTACAACTTCGCCCATTCTCTGGAAGCAAATAATTGATGCCTAGTTTTATACTTTAGAGAACCCAGTCATTTTTTCCAGTTCCTTCTTTCTCCATCTTTATTCACAGACCCAGACAGGAGCAGGACTGGGGCCACCCCATTGTACCTATTACCTGCTTTGATACCTTCTGTACCAGCTGTTAAGCCAAATCCTCCTGTTCAGTTCTGTAATGTCTCCTGAGTGGGCAGACACTGTCATCTCTATGTATTTGCTATTACTGGGCAGGACTGATCTTGCTAGAAAATCAACTTTAGATCAACCCTGCTCTTGGGTCTGTCCATTCCAGTTTTACAGGTTCTTTCTGGACACAGAGGAGATACGGCATAGGGAAGCTGGTCAGAGCAGGACTTTCTTTTCACAGGGAGCAGGCAGCTCCATTACTGTGCCATGTAACTTAGAGCATGACAGGGAAAACAAATGTATTTGCTAAGTGAATGGTTGTGAGCCAGTTCCAGACATCACACACAGAGTAAAGCAAATCTTGTTCACTTCAGAATATTAGTCCCTTTTACCAGCATGCTGTTCTGTCCTTCTCCCAGGTAGCAGCAGACATATCTGTGCTAGCAAATCATCCTGCAAGTGAATGAAAAATCAACTTAGAAGAACATGGTGTTTTGCCTTGTAGGTCATTATACTTAAATATCTCCCAACAATACAGCAGAAGTGAGACAGCCAAGCAGAAGATCCTTTGTTTCAGAAACCTCCTTTCAACACTATACCCTTGTTACAGAAAATGAGCTTTCCCTTAAAAAACATTTTGACACAGAGATGTTTTGAACCAGGTGCATGCAGGGAATCTCTGGTGAATTTTCCACTATGCTATCCTCCACTTTGCCCCCAAAACAGTCTGCTCCAGTTCTCTGCCAGAGGTTGCCACTAGGAAGGGAGAGACACATAGCTGCTCCAGCTTGCTTATGCCTACCACAAAAACAGAGATGCTAGCTGGAGGTGACTGCACACAATAGGTCTGCTTTAAACTGGGTGCTCCAAGGTCTCCAGGTGTTATGCAAATATTTGCTTTGCTCCACAGTATCAGGGCACTCCCTAAGTTTCTGTTCTGAATGGGAGCAAAACACTGAAAACAAGCTCAAGTGAAACTGCCATTCTTCAAGTGGTTTTACACTGAAACAACATCAAAATACGTTGTCATGATTTCACAGAGAGTTGTGGAAAGGTGTAATTGAAAATCTAAAAAATGGCAGTGACACCTCAGCAAACTCTGGTATTGTAGTCCACTTTACACTGAACAGCTCTCATGCATTAGGATGAGCAAAAATGCATACAGTTCATAATCATTCAGCAGTATTTTCAAGACATGCTCTTTCAGCCCACACCATTTAGCTTAAAGATGTGAAATTTTCAGGGGAGATCCTGACTCACCTTCACTCCTGTCAGTTCAAATGCTTGTTGCAGTGTCAGCCATCCTCCCTTCCTAGGGCAGGACAGGGGCTGCAGCTGAAACTCAGGCTTGACATTAATGTTACGGGAGAGCATTACATGGGAGGAAATGTTGCAGATGACAAGCTGTGATTGTCTTTATGAGAACATGAAACAACTGTAGAAAAGAACAAGACTATGATCACAGAGTGACCAGATTAGCACCTGCTGAGATGTTGTGGCTCAAAGGTACAGTAAATCCTCCCCTCTACTCATAATACAAATGGCTGTTGGAGGCTTGACTTTAAACTACCCATTCCTGTCACCTCAAGTGAGCTCAGAGACTATATGCGTTGCTTACACTGGGACAAACTTACATTTAAATCCTTTTATTTTTCCTAAACCTTGCATTTTTGCTAGCAAACCTCAATCCCTCTTTTCAGTAGTGACACTGAGTAGAGTTCAATAAGGATTTAAAATACTATTGAAAAGAGGACATACATGTCAAAAGCATTGGTAAAGCCTTGAGCATCAGAAGCATTGTCACTCCTGGAAGGAAACAGTTGGCCACACGTGTTTAGACTGAGGCTGCTTTGCTGCAGAATGCAAATGGAGCTGATGGGTAGCTGTCCATTCACAAACATGTAACCATAGACTACAACAGAAAAAGCCTAACACTGCGTGGAGCACTGGCTAAATGCCTTTAATGCCTACATTACCTTTAAAAATATCATATAGGCTCTCAGGCCACTTCAGCATATCTGACCATATTATCCTATGACTGAATGATGATGTTTAAGAAGCATTAGGTGACACATCTGTAAAATGATGTGATTTTTCTTTAGAGAGTGCTGTCATGAATAGAAAAAAGAATCATCTGTCAACAGTAAATGGAGGCACAAAAAGAGTGAGAATAGTGAACAATTTATGAAAGCGAAGACACATGTAAGGGTGGGGCAGCATACGACAGAAAGAGTCATCAGCTTTATCAAAAGTATGGAGAAAAAGGAGAGGAAATCATGTGATAAAAGATGAACTGAAGTGCTAATACCTCAAGGGAGAGATTGGTGAGTAAGGCTTGTGTTGACATTAAAACCAGGAGAGGAATAAGGGCCACATCTCTATTGTATCTTTAGCCCTTTGGAATTTCATTGAAGCAGAATTGAAGTCTGATGCTATGGTTCAGCACTATTAGATTGAGCTTTCAAAGGAGCAATGTTGGTATAGAGATGTATGCAATGGCTCAAACTGGGTAGTGAGGGGAATGCACTATAGACAGAAGAAAACAGTAAGGCAATGCTTCGTAATGCACACTGGATTTTGATGTAACATTATAACATGGTGGGGTTTTTTTTCAGATAAATTATAATATCACATTTGTATTTATTCAGTAGGCCCTACAACCTGTTATTGAAGAGAGGATCAGACCATGATAGATACTGGTTTCTTCTCTCCTCCCATGCTACATGCTGTTCCAGGTTATGCTGTCGTCACATACTCTGGAATAGACTTGGTGTGACTTTTGGTTTCTGACATCTTAAACTGTGGGGACTAACTGGTATTTTTAATCCATTTGCTGCTTGTATTGGTGAGGATTTCTTATCTGGAACTGCTTGTCTGTTTGTATTCCACACAAGGATTTATGACAGACTATAAGAAATAAAGGAAGAGGGGGGAAAAAAGGCAGAAAAAAAGTGAAAAGTGATTCAGAAATGTGTCTGCTTTTTCTGGTCAAGCCACTGTACAGAAACTATGCTTCTATTGTGGGACAAAAACCTTTCAGCATAGTGAGATGTGGTTTTGCTGCTCCTATCAAAGAGCCTTTCATCTCCACAAAGCAAATTATTAACACATTCCACTGAAGATGTGGGGGTGGAGGACTGGCCTCAGAAAAAAAGCTGGCCAAAAATGAACATTTTTTTTAATAAACACTTTTAATGATAGTGAATGGCACCTTGCCAAGACCCTTATGCCCAGTGAAGCACTGCAGGCTGATTTTTTGTCTGGAGAAGTCCCGTGGGTTGAACCTTTTGTGCAGAGGAATTTCTCATTTGAAAGCCAGTGGTGTGGGAGGTGTGGCCCTTTTCAAGTCCATTGAGTTAAGGCCTGCCCTGCCTTAAACCTGCACCATAGACTAATTTTTGTTGGATGGATGAATGAGCATCTACCTCTGTTCCAGGCAGTAAATCTTGGCCTTTTAGTAGCACTTCAAATCATGAGAGTAGTCTGCATAAAATATGCAGAACAGCTCTGTTAATAAACTACTCCCTGTGCATTCCCAGCATCCTCACAGATGGCTGGCTACCCAGCAAAACTTTTGCTTACTGTTATTCTGTGACTGAGTAAATATTGTACATTTTCTCCCTTGCTCTATGGATAAATATTAGTTCACTTAGTAAAAATGATCATTGTTAGTAAATGGAGACCTGAAGTCAGATTATCAATAAATTTGTTAAAAGTCTGGTGAGTTTTTTTTTCACTAGCAATTTTTCTGTTTAATTTGAAAGTAGTGCCGTTATTTTAGTGAGCATCATATTTCTTCATTGCTCTTATTGTCACAGCACAAGATATATAAATGGATTGCAATGAGTTTGATAGGTTCCTGTGATTCAAAGGGCAGCTGCTGTCCTTGAAAGACAATATATTTCTTCTGGGGCAGCATCTAAGTAGAACTCAATAGGTTCCAGGAAAGGGATAAAGTATCCACAAATTTGTGTCTGCCTGAGAGCCTCTTTCACACTTAATAGTTAGCCTTTGAGCAGTCAAGGACCCCAGGAAGGAATCTGAGTTTTTATGTTCTTTAGTTTCTTTGTGCTTGTCCATCTCTCAGATATTTATGTCCTTGTGTTAGCTGATTCCCAGTTAACTTAAGATACTTAGGGATACCTGCCTTCAAATACTTTTTTCCAAGATACAGATGTGTATATTGAACACTAGGAAGTAGGTCTGGAGCTTGAACTAAGCCACTTGTCAGTTGTGGTTTTCAATGCACAGACTAGCCTGTGGATAAAATTGCAGAATAGTGCATATGATAAACACTATCAGCTTCGTGATGTGAAAACTGACATTTCATGCTTGAGAAAGTGATAAGAACTGTAAGGAAAAAGCACTTCCACTTTGTGGAAGACTTCAAAATTTAAAAAATTAATCTTCTTATCTCTGACAAAACCAAGAGTTAAAAAATACTCTCTGAAAAGAGGGAAGATCCTGATTTATAGGAAAAGAATGTGGAGGAAAAGAAGGTTATCAGGAGTAGTCATTATGAATTCACCAATCTGAGAACCTTCTATGATGGTGTGACTGACTGCATATATAAGGGGAGAACAGTGGATGTTGTCTACCTCAGCTTCAGCAAGGCTTTTGATACTGTCTCCAATAACATCCTCATAGGGAAGCTCAAAGTGAAGGTTAGGTGTGTGGATTGAGAACTGGCCGTATGACAGAGCTCAGAGGGTTGTGATCAGTGGCACAGAGTCTGAGTTGGAGGTCTGTAGCTTGTATGTTCCGCAGGGGTCAGTTCTGGGTCCAGTCTTATTCAACATATTAATCAATGACCTGAATGAAGGTATGGAGTGTACCCTCAGCAAGTTTGCTGATGGTATGAAAGTGGGAGTGGTGGCTGATACACCAGAAGGCTATGCTGCTATTCAGTGAGACATAAGCAGGCTGGAGAGTTGAGTGGAGGGGAACCTACTAAATTTCAACAAGGGCAAGTGTAGAGTCCTGGAGGAATAACCCCATGCATTGGTACAGGTTAGGGGTAGGCTGTCTGGAAAGCAGCTCTGTGGAAAAGGACCTGGGAGTCCTGGTGGACAAGTTCAATATAAGCCACCAGTGTGCTCTTGTGGGCAAGAAGGCCAATGGTATCCTGGGTGAATTGGGTGTGACCTGCAGATCAAGGGAAGTTCTCCTTCCCCTCTACTCTGCATTAGTGAGGTCACATCTGGAGTACCGTGTCCAATTCTGGGCTCCCCAGTTCAAGAGGAACAAGGAACTACTGGAGAGAGTCCAGTGGAGGGCTACAAACATGATTAGGGGACTGGAGAGTCTGTCTGATGAGGAAAGGTTGAGAAACCTGGGCCTGCTTAGCCTGGAGAAGAGAAGACTGGAAGGAGATCCTATCAATGCTTATAAATATCTGAAGGGTGGCTGTCAAGAGGATGGGGCCAGTCTCTTTTCATTTGTGCCCTGTGACAGGACAAGGGGCAATGGACACAAGCTAGAACACAGGAAGTTCCATCTCAACATCAGGAAAAAATTTACTGTGAGGGTGAAGAAGCACTGGAACAGGATGCTCAGGGAAGTTGTGGAGACTCCTCTGGAGAACCCACTTGGATGTGTTCTTGTGCAATGTGCTGAAGGTGAACCAGCTTTGGCTGGGGGTTGGACTAGACGATCTTCAAAGGTCCCTTCCAACCCCTACCATTCTGTGATTCTGTCATATATAGCATACATAGTTTCTGATCCACAGAGGTCCCAGCATCTTAAGTTGAAGGCAGCTGAGGTGAGATCTGAGAACTTAACAAAGCCTGGGAACTGCAAAGAACTCATCAGATGGGAAGCCAGAACTTCAGAGTTCTTGGTCATACCTTGACCACCCTTTGGCCCAAGTGGACAGGTGAGGAGAAATCGGGAAAAACATCTAAAAAAATGTTGTTACCATGTTGTTGGAATTTTTTCATTCGCACAAGCTGGTGATTTCAAATCAAAAAAACCTACATCCTTGTTGGAAATTTTCCATCTGTCTTGAGTGAGACCTGAGTTAGGGAGAGGCTAGTAATATAATGTTTATAGTTCAAGGGTTGGTAAACTAGCATAATGTTTCAAACACAAGTATTCTGGTCCCTAAACAAGAATAATCTCACTCAATGAGTTTTACTCTGTGTGCATACATGCATATAGATATATAACACATGTACATACTCTGTATTTTACTATGATATTGATCTGAAGCCCACATTGGCAGGTTTTGTCAAAGGTGCAGTGCACCTTAAGGGGAGCTTGCCAGCTTTGTCTGAATTTAGCAGTAACCATCTTAATGTATCTCTCAGTAATGCCTATTGTAGTTTTTTTAACTCAGATGGAATTAAAGTTTCTTGATTTCCTTTTAGCACTTTCTTTATATTTACCCATCCTTATAATTCATCCAACTGATGAATTTCCAAAATGATAAATGATAGATTTTTTAATTCTCAGGGCAAACGCTGTTTATAAGGTGTATGTCCTCAATGAACTCAGTGGCTAAAGCTTTGCTACCTGCAGCCAAAAGTAAAGCTCCTGTTTGATTGGTTTCACTCAGCAAATTTCACTGGCAAACACATTTTCCCATTCACTCCTAGTCTCATTTTAGCTTTTCTCACCCCAAAATACAGTTATTTGGCATTATTTTTCCTCAGTCAGCTCTTCTTCTGATGGAGGACAGCTGAGACCAAGAGATCAAAAGATTCCCAGTGTCTTAATCTACCCTTACTTAGAGGGGTTTGCTTTAGTGTGTTGTTTGCTTGCTTTTCCACTGAAAGCTGTTTCCCTGCTCTACTTACTCTGTGTGAGAAAGGCTGAGTAGAAATAGTTCTGAAAAGAGCATCTCCAGAATATCTGTGATCAGCTGCATCCTGTCACCAGGCCAATGGAAAGCTATTGTTCAGAGAGAACCGGTTTGGGGATTCACACTGCAGAACCCATCAGGACATCACTTTCTTTACCCTTGATGCAGTGCAAACAGGCACACAAAAGCAGTCTCTTCCTCAGAAACCTTAACAACCTAGTCTACCAATTTAGGTATTAGTCAGTAATATTAGTTTATTATTTATCTTATATAGAATGTTTTAAGAGGCTTTTAAGGGTTAAGACAAGTAAGAGTTCTTTCTCAGATGTGTATATGTTACTGAGGCTATAAACCCAAGTAAGCAGCAATTTACCTGTGGCTTAATAGCCAAAATATTTGAGCATGTGTTCATAAGATTAAAGTTACAATCCATCCTCATGTTCCTAAATAAAACCAGAATAAATTTAAGACCCTCCTAGGACTCCATATTGTTTCAAGAGGTTCACCTTCTAATTTTAATCCCCATTTCCTACACATTAAAAATGAGGGTTAAATGACTATGAGTGATCATATGATCCTTTGGAGTTTGCTATCTCTTTATCTGCCCTTTAATGTGCATCTTATAACAATGGTCTAGGCCATACAGTTCTGTTTGTTGCTTCAACTTCTTGACTCAGCTCTGCTTGAACTTCTTGTCTGAACTCTTGTGGAAAAGCTCAGCCTGCAGTGGTCCCACAGCTGATTTGACTGTAATATTAAATAACAGATCTCTGCTTATTTCAGACTGTTGATTTCCTTTTGGCCAGCACTCCACCATCACTTGTGAGTATGAAGGTATGTGTAAATCAGCTTTCTTCATTAGTATAGTTTTAAAAATACAAGCCAAGTGTTTTCTGAAATCTTAAAATCAATCCACATCATCACAAATGTCTTGCTTGTTATATGATGAGATGTGCAACAGGTCAGTGCTCTGATGAATCATAGGAACCTGAAATCCTGATGTCGTGCATGTTATGACTACACATTATGTCATCCTTCATGAAAGTTTTCAAGATCTTCTCAGAGCACTGTCCTACATGATTTAGCTTAGGTCTGCGTGCATTTGCCATTTCTGAAACACTAGATTAAGATTTGAGATTCCCTATTAAAAATATCAGTGCTTTGACTTTGTCCATGTTCTCAAAAGAATCATTTGGACTGGGACATTTTTTTCCAGATGTCTGGTCTTCTGTGTATTTGTTTTCTCTAGCCCTCAGATGTGGGGGCTAGAGTTCTATGAAGTTTGTGATACATTATCTAGATGCTTAACCTATCCATACCTGACTTTTAAGGATGTATTTGTTTACCTTTCGCAATGATATTTGGTTTACAAAGTGACAGACTTTGGCATCATCTAGGCAGATAAAAATGCCAGATTTCCTGCAATATTTTGAGAGGAACAGGACTGAGGTGATTTGAAGTAAGTCTATGTTTAAATAAATTCACACATGGTTGAGTGAAACAGGCATTATCATCTGAACAGGATTGGTATGTCAGTCTGCTCTCTCTCCTTTTGGCATGGCACTGGGAGAAGCCCAGAGGTTGGAAGCAAATGCCTGTTAATCATCTACAAAGGTTGAATACTAGGTCCAGCAACTGTGTGGTTGGTTCTTGTAGTAGGATATCCAAGAGATGATTAATAAGGATCCAATCTGTACATGTTCATTTCAAGTTCTATCCTTCTTACAGTGTCCCAAGGACAGACAGACTTCACATAAAAACAGTGATAAACACTAGCTCTTTGTAATATTCTCCCAGGCTTTTGCTTTTAACTTGCTTTCCAAGGTCTCTTTGATTTTTTTCTGTTACAGATTTCTCACTGTTGTTGACATTTGACTTCCCTGATGGGAGGCAGGAAGCTGCTAATGGGGAAACACCTTTCTCTGTGTTGGTTGATTTTTCACCAAGGGGATATTTCTTAGGATAGGGAACTGTCAAAGGAAGTGAGTATGCTGAGAAGCTGGGAGGAAATGTAGAAAGGAGGAGTCCTAGGTGGTCTGCAAACAGTACTGCAGCTGCTTCAGCCCTTGTGCCGTTAAGATCTTAGAGTGGTGGGGAACACAAAAGTTAAAGCAACTTTCAAGTAAGTAAAATTCTGCCTGAAGAGTTCAATTGTCTTGGTGAAATTAGTGAAAGGAAATTGAGATGCGAGGAGGGAGACAGTTAGATCCTCACAAGGGGAGAAAATTCTGAGGGAGAGGCTTATCCCCCAAAGAGAGGGGGGAGTGCCCCAGGATATCCTCCCTACTCATGGGGTTGCCTCTGTTAAAAAAGCACTGGCATTCATCTAAAATCCATGTATGTATTTATAAATACATGTGTTATACTGCTATCAACTTTGATCTTTTTGACGGCTTTATATTAGTTTAGCTCGTCAGGGATAAAGAGAAGGCACTTTAAAAGGAGTCAGGAGCCAAAGTGAACCCATGCTTAACTCTAACTTTATGCCTTCACTGCATACAAAGCATGTATGGTGAAGTTAAACTCGCCTCTTGCTAGTGCTGTATGATTTAAACCCATTGAAGCAACTAATGCTGGCAAGATCAGGTTTGATCTGAAAGCACTAGTTATCCCAGCATCTTGACATCCAGGAAGGAACAAGTCCAGAAAGTTAATTGGCAAAAGGCATTTCCCTCCTCACTGAGCTAAAAGAGACCTTTCCTGCCTGAACCTACCAATGGTGACATAGGAAGATCAAACACAGCACTTGGTAGAGAACAATAGGACATACAAGGTCAGCCTTGGTTGTTGTATGTTCCCTGTGTTAGTCTTCCCATAAAAGTCATTAATACTGATCTATGAGCTAGGATTTCATCTGTCCCTTTTGAAAAGGGAGAAATTATGTGAACTAAATTTTTCTATTTATGTACTTGTCAGGAGCAGCTAACTGTTCTTAGATATGAAAAATATGAGGGAAAAGCCTCTAGATATTTTTACTTGTAGTGAAACTGCTTATAAAATAAGGAAGTGAAGAGGTCACAGAAACAAGTAATGGAAAAAAATCGCAAGCATTAAAGGTTCTATTTATAGATGTGGGGTTTTTTTTTGTATTTTGATTTATAGGTAACTGCCTAACTGGGTTAATTTTAGATCAGCTGTGTTTTTCATAAGGCTTTGTCAGGATATGTAGTATGTTGTATTAGTTTTAGTCCAGGGTAAGCCAACAAGTTATCCAGAATTACTCTGGGATTCCCACTCTGGCATTCAGCAGCTCCAACTTCAGAGAGGTCTGGGGAGAGGAACAGATGCAAAGTGTTTGTCACAGTTTTCTCCGGCCATTATCTCTCTCTCTCTGACCTTGTGGTAGCAGAGCAGCAAGGGATTCCACCAGGTATATGGTAGCAACCTGTTCCTAACAATACACAATAGCCATGGCTTGCAGAAGGACTGGTGTTGCTACTTCTTCTAGGGATGGCCAGAAAGATGGTCAGTGCTAAGTCAGTACAGGCACAGATACCCAGGAGTGCTTAGAATGGCATCTCTGTGTGGTCTTACCTTGTGCCTCCTAAACATACCGTGAAAAACAAAACTCTCCCTGCTGTTTCATGCTGACAGTGATCGTTTCTATGCAGTACTGAAGCAATGCTCCCCTCTGCTTTGGCCTTGTTACTGTTTGATAACACAGGCTGCCACTCTCTTGGCGTGTATCCATCATGCTGTATCTGGAAACTGGGTCAGAGAAAACCAGCTTTTTGACATACACTTTATAATCATCACTCTTCATTGTGAACTGCAAGGTCACGTGACTCAGTGGCATGAGGAGAGACATAGATGCACTGAACCACTGCCAAAGCAGATGAAAAAGAGCTCCTATTCATTGCAGATTACATGTTTTGACCTAACTCTGACAGAAAAGCATACCTGTCAGCTCCATGGCAGCCTGATTAGGTTAATTAAGTCTTTGTCTATGAATACAATAATTAAAACTGTCAGTTGTTTAAATGATGATAGAAGAAAGGCAAGATTCAAGGAGAAGCGATGGAGTTTGGAAATACTAACTGTATAGGAGGGAATCCATAAAAGGCAGTTATTTAATATTTCCTTGTAGCAACTTCATTTATGAATAATGCTGAGGGCAGGAGAAAATTGTGTCCAGTGGGTTTTTTTTTGTTCTTTTGCACTCATTACACAGTAATGACAATTGAGGTGGTCAATGAGTTTATAAATCAGATTTATAGGCTGCAATTGTAACTGTACCCTTATGGTGACATTGGAAAACTTCACTCTTTTCACAGGGAAGGTCTACAGAACAAGGAGGATAGTGTATATTTTCTCATCCTCTTAACAAAGATATAATAAGCAAATGTGTATTCTTGTACCTTGGCACTTGTCTGTAAATGCCGTGTGCCAGGGTGATATGTTATAGTAGTAGCACAGAATGGAAAGACAGAGAAGCTGAGAGAAATCAGAACAGCCACATGTAAGGCTGGTTAATGACTCTGCTCAGTCCTGAGAATCTTTGTAGGAAATTTGATTTTTATGCGTCATGTTTTAAGTGTAATACGCTTGGAGGAGACCAGAGACAAGAGAACAAAATGACAGAAGGTCTGGAAAACATAGCTTGCTAGAACCAGAACTGGATTTGCTGAGAAAGACTGAGAAGGAAGAGAGGACACTTATGGTAACACCCTTCCTGGGTGATAGGTAGAAAAAAGTGTGATGACCACTTGAATCCCATGGTAACTGGGGGAGGGACGGGAAGAAATCACCTTATATTGCAACAGGAAAGAGTATAGTGAAACTTGAAACCTTTGTGTTAACATGATCAGATATTAAAGGAGGCTGTGTAAAGGTGTGGTGAAAGTACTGAAAAATGCCAAGAAGGTGATAGATAAACATTTATTTGCATTAGTGTGGGAAGTAATCTTTCCAACTCTTACAGCTCTTTCCATTGTTGACTCTGTAGGAGTTTATCATTTAGCCATGTTCAGGTTAAGATGCCAACAAAGAGCTCCCAGAGGCAGTCAGGGGAAAAGAAAAAAAAAAAAAAAGGAACAGAACAGAGGGACGATGATCAGGAGCATCAGGACAATTTTGAGAACTGGAACTAAAAGACGGTTTGAAACTATGGGTAGATCAAATTATCTAAGGAAAAGTGCAGCACTGCATGATAGAGTTCAATGTCTCAAATAAACAATGTGGACATCCCAAAAAAGTCTGTTGTAAGGACAGATGGAGAGTAGAAATGATGAGATGAAAAGTACTGGAGACTTGTCACTTTTTCTAGAACAGAGTGTGACTAACAGTAGAGCTGAGGAAGAAGGGAATGAACAGAGGGCTGAAGACCTGGCCATGGAGAGGTCATTGAAAGACACAGTCATGCAAGGACTAAAGTACTGTGGCCTGTGGTAAAAGAAAGTCTTTATTTTAACCCTGTGGCATTAAAATCAGATCTAAAGGATGTCATTCTAAGTCTTTTTTTAAAAAACGTATCTGCCCCTAATTTTCTAGCATGCACACATGCACTACAAAGAAATAATATAAGCCAAGCTGTAATTAGAAAAACCTTCCAGAAAATATTACCAACTTGTCTTTGTTGAACTGAACGTTTCTCATCAGACTTGCTCAAGCAGAGAAATGCACTCTTAAAATGTCTGTGTAACCATAACTAATGTTTTGTTTCACTTGGACATGTTTTGGAGAAGAAGAAGTAGCACACAGATGTGAGGTTCCCAGCCATTTCCTAGTAATTGCTTAAGGAAATACAGTCACTGTAAAGCACGTAACATTTCCTAAGTGTGGCAGTGATAGCAACCTCGTTTTTTACCAATACTAGATAAGGTTTCTGGGTAGCTGGCATCAGATGCTAGAGGAAGCTTTTAAGTTATATCCCTCTCAAGGAGAAATGCCAGTACCCTTCCCACCAGCAGGAACTGCAGCTTTACCAGTATAATGAATTGGGTCATTAATGGCAGTGATTCATTGGAGTAAAGTTTGCCTGGTTCGTGTTAAGCAGAGACATTTCCAGCCAGCACTGTAGTTCATGCTGCCTGTCTGTTGCCAGCTGTTACATCTCAGTTGTTGAGGCAACTTCACTGCAGCTTTTTTTCTATGAAGGAGGCAAACATTATTTAAATGGCATAAGGTCACACTGTTCTGTGACTATAGGGATATTCAAGTGGCTTTAGCTGGGGATCTAAAGATGAAGACCAGAGGTTTTTGATAAGCATGATGTTTTGTAATTCAAGACCTTCCCTTCCCATGCAGAGCTCAACGCTGGGCCACATGTGGGCACTCATCTCCCCTTGCTCTTGTGACGAGTACAGAGACAACTGTGGAGCCTCTGCTTTAAAATCAAAAGATGCCTATTAATAAATTAAATGTCACAATTTAGGGTCAGGGAGGCCCCTGTTAGCTCTCTGTTAACCCTCCTCCATCAAAGGGGGAAGAGAAAGGGAATAAGGGAGAGACACTTAATGATTAGAAAAGGAAAATAGAACAGATTTAATGAAAATTAAAATAATAATTATAATGGAATATATACAAATATATACAAAATCAGTATCAAACCAAATCCCCTGATGGTAATTTGTTGTGATTAACGTGTCCTATCCTCAGTGCCGAAATGCCGGGAGACACCGAGGGTCCACTGTGAGACTCAGACTCTCATAGAGAGGAAGGCAAAATGGCGTTTTATTGAGGGCTACAGGCACTTATACATCAGTAACAGAGCCAGCCCTTCGTGGGTGGTATCCTACCTGGTTTCTACGTTTCCGTTACAGCACGTGATCTTCCGCATCGCCACATCCCTATACTACCACAATTCCCCCCCTCCATGCCAGTGAAAATACAATATTAAATGCATTGGTGATAATAGTCAGTCATGTGAATTAACAAGACATACTGTGCCTCTACTGTGTCTAAGCGAGACTTAATAAATGCCACTACTCTATTAAGAACGTAAGGTCCAAAAGTTAAAGATAGCAGTAGGAGAGGAAGAGGACCAGCAAGAGTGGATAACAAAGTGATTAACCAGGGTGATTGCAATTTCCAGTGTCCCATTTGGCATCGGCAGTGACACAATGTGGACCTTTCCAGCAACTCAGTACAGCTGGGCTCATCAAACGGCATACCATGACATTGAAGGAGGGAGCACCCGGAGTCACCATAGACTGGAGTGTTCGCGATTCTTGAGGTTGTATCAGCGTCCAGTTGTACGAGCGATCACCGTTGACTGGGGACTCCAAAACCAGTAGCAGTACTAAAAGGCTCCAGATCCTTCCCTTTCCCTGTAAAAGAATCTAAAGGCATGCGTTATCATTGCGATTAAGGTCAGGTTGATACATCTCGCAGGGACCTGCTTAACTTCTGGTTCCACAACTCCCCCCCCCCCTTTTTTTTTTTTTTTTTTTTTTTACGAAAAGGATCGTTAGTAATCTTCTACGGGTAGCCTTACAGAGAGGAGAACAAACACAGCATAAGGGATCTGCTTGGTAATGGCCAGTTACCAAACAGAGCCTACACTGAATACTGATAAGGGGTCGGTCTGGTAATGGCCAGTTACCAGACAGAGCCCAAATCGGACACTGACAAGGGGTCGGTCCGGTAATGGCCAGTTACCGGACAGAGCCCAAATCAGATGCTGCTTTAAAGTAGGCGGAGTCTCCAGTGATGCCATAGGAAATACATCTAGCTAACAAATTCTACATCACAATTCTGTCAGGTACTAATCTTAGACAGAAATTTACATCAGTTATTAATTCCAAAATAGCCTTAAGGGCTTTAACTTTCTGACTCCATAACAAAGAAACTTAAAGTTCAGTGTCTGCTTGTGGAAGGACCATCCCAGTCTTTGCCTGTAGACAGACCATCTACCTGACAGTCGGTGTCCTGGCCATCACCAGAAGGATCGTTCGGTTGACGGTCGGCATTGTGGTCGTCATCTGGAGGGCCTGCATTCCGGTCTGTATTTGGAGGTTGCCCGTTCTGCCCCTGGCACCGCAGGTCAGGGCGAACGCATCTTGCAGGTAGCCACCGTACTTCTGGTTCATGAGGATGAGATACAGCTGCGTATCCTCGACCAAGAACAACCAGTGACCACCCAGGTGACCACATATCTGTTCCTGGAAAACGTACTAACACCTTTGGCTTTACCTCGGTCATGGGAAGATTATAGTGTTTTTTGATGGGTGTACAGTCTGTTCCATGTCTATCAAATTGATTCCAGAGATATAGCGCCTTCATTAAGACAACATCCTGCTGATCTAAAGGGACATGTGATTTCTTTTCTATGATGCGATTTAAAGATTCTTTCAATGTAGGGTGAGCACATTCTATAATTGCCTGACCTGTCGAATTATAGGGGATTCCGTGTGTGATGATAATATTCCAATGATGTGCCCAGTCTTTTACAGATTGGGCCACAAAATTTGGTCTGTTGTCTGTTTTGATGCTATCAGGCTTTCCCAGCCACGCCATAGCTGTCTGCCAATGCATTATTGTCTCTTTTCCATGGGCTTTCCCTTTAGCTGTAACAGCTAAAATGCCACTATAGGTGTCAATAGTTATAAACAGATTAGAATTTGGCTTAAAAGGTTCATAGACTGTAACGTCTGCTGCCAAATCGCTGAGGGAGCCAATCCCCGCGGGTTGACTCCCATTTGCCATAACGGTGAGGTCTGACAGTGTGGACACACTGCTACAACTTCTCGGTCTTGTGAAAATGATATCCCTGCAGTTTTGCTAAGCTCTTTGCTCCCATACGCAACTCTTCATGCAATATTCGGGCTTGCTGTAAAGTCCACACACCCTTTGTTGCTAAGTCTGCCTTGTCATTCCCTTCTGTATAGATACTGGGGTAGTCTATATAACTGTTCATGTGCATAATTGTGCATGCCTGTGTTTGATTCTGTAACACTGCATTACAATGACAATAGGCTCTCTTCCCAAGGTAGCCTGCGCAGTTAAACGGGCCTTAGTGATCATGTCTGCCAGCACAGTTTGCCAGCTGACAAATGCCCTTTTTCCTGATGTCATAAACCATGTCAAAGCTGTAAATCTTTGACATCCCTCCCAGGCTACCTTTTGACCCAGGTACCCAATCATACCCTGTTTGGTGCTTCCCATAAGAGCTAGGACATCTAATTTCAAATTAATGCTTGCTACATGTCTATCAAACATAAGTTGTAGTATGTCGTCAAGGCAGAGTCATATGTCTGAGGTGAGTGTGAGTGTGTCCTGTGGGTACTTGTTTCCCTGTAGTAATGTATACAACAGTTGCATCATGTTCTGTGTGATTGGAATAAATTCCTAATCCATTGTATACTACCTACTATTTGACAAATATCATGAATTGTTCGAGGCTCAGTGTATATTTTATAGTCTGTGGTTTCACATCCTCAGGCCCAATGTACATGCCTAAATATTTCACCCCTGGTGAACGTTGGACCTTTGCCTCAGCTATTGTTAAATTTGCCTTTCTCAGCTCATCTTTTACATGAGCCAAAATTAGCTCACCATATCTTGTTGCTGTGCTGCTACCAAGATGTCATCCATATAGTGTATCAGCAACGTTGTAGGCCCAAACCAGTTTTTGGTCACCTTTATAGCACTATCTACATAGAGTTGACAGAGCGTCGGTGAATTTTTCATTCCCTGAGGCAATACTGTTCATTGATATTGTTCCGCAGGCACGATGTTTTTTATGGATGGCACAATAAAAACAAATTGTGGTGAATCCTCAGGATGCAGTGGTACAGGAAAAAAAAACCAAAACAAAAAAAGACAGTCCTTTATGTCTATACTGGTGATTGCCCAGTCCTTTCGTATCATGCTAACCTTTGGCAGACCTGGTTGCAATGGGCCCATATCCTGCAGTTGTCCGTTCACTGCTCTTAAATCATGCAGCAATCGCCACTGTCCTGCTGCTTTCTTTTGTATGACAAATATCGGTGTGTTCCAAGGGCTTGTTGAAGGTATTATATGCCCAGCTGATAATTCTCTTTGTATTAATTCATTGGCTGCTTGTAATTTTTCTTGTGTCAAGGGCCACTGTTCAGCCCACACTGGATCATTTGTCAGCCATATCATTTTGATAGGCGTCATTTGCTGCAAATTGACAGTGGTCCCCACTACAAATTTATTATTTTCAAATTGACCTGGGCACAAAAGTCTCTTCCTAAAAGAGGTCTACCCTCTGCTAGGACAACTGGTTTCACTGAGGCTTCTATGGGTGAACCATCAGCATCATACACTTTGAGGGTAATGAAGTCCATTGAGATTGTCGTTTGCTGTTCCCCGCCTATTCCATATATCACTGGGCCTAGTTGTCGTGGCCATTCCTTAGGCCAAATCTGTGTTGTAATTATTGTGATATCCTCTCCTGTATCTAGCAATGCATCATAATGTATTGTCATTGTCTTACCTCCTGCCTCTCATGTTTCATACACAGTCAATAGCGGGAGCTGAAACAACGGAATGGTCAGAAGTGCAGCAAGTCCTCTGTCAGGCGCAGAGCTGGATCTTGCATATTGTAATACTTGATTGCCGTCTGCTCTGCTCGCAGTCCCCCTTGCCGTTCCTGTAACATAGCTGTTGATTGCTGGACTCCCTGGGGACGTACTAATTGTGTTAATTGTGGACAGGGCACTGGATGGCAAGCTCCCTCACCCCGGTAAAAGGGAGACTGCCAGGCATTTCCCGATGGCCTAGATGATCTGCAATCATGGGCAAAGTGGCCTGATTTACCGCAGCGCCAACACAGTTGAGGGTACGGATACATACGCTTAATGCGACCAGGTTGTCTGTATTGATGACGCTCCTGTGCGGTTGCAACTTGTACCATTGGGGTTGGTGTTCCCGATGGACCTGCTTTCTCCTGCAGTGCAACTGTTCGTAGTAAATGAGGCAACGGCATTGATGTTGACAGAGTCTGCAAAATACTTTGTGCAATCAGGTTAGCATTACTACGCAAAGCCTCTAGCAATACTGCATCGTGAGTAGCTGATGGCAAATTAGAAGTAACTATCGCCCTCTGAAGCCTGTCTGCAAAATCTAAAAATGGTTCATTTAGCCTTTGTTTAATGGTCATCCACGGTTCCTTTGCGCCCTCATATTGACTCACTGCAACAAATGCGGTTCTCGCAGCTTGTGTCGTTGCTTGCAGTATTCTACCACATAAGCGTGTTTGAGCCTGCTGTGTCGCAAAGGCACCTGTGCCCATTAATTGGTCAAAAGTTACTCCATGTAATTCATGACGACGATCTGCTTCTGCTTCTTGAAGTTTCTGTCTAATAAGTGTAGCCCAATGTTCTAAAAACAATGTTAATATTGAGGGCGACAACACTGCCTTAGCCAAGGTCCGTACATCTTCCGGAATGACCGGTGTTGCTAATGCCATATCAATTAATAATTGGGTCTCAGGATGTGAAAGCCCATTATTTTGAACTGATTTAAACAATGAAGTAACTACTTTGTGATCTAACGGCACCCATTCATTGTCTCCCTGTTGGTTTACTATAACTGGGAAAGCTGTGAGGGGAGCCAAATAAATGCCCTCCAGTTTACACTTCTCTGCTATTAAAGACCAATCTGTTCCCGTCATCCCCTTTCTATCTTTATTGGTATTTGTGTTTTCTGTGCTTTGTTCTACAGGGAGATGTGATGATGGAAGTATCTTTTTCTGCTCTTGCACCATATCCTGTATTTGCTGAACTGCTGCTTGCATTTGCTCCATAAGGGCTGTCATGGTATCTGAATTTACCACAGATTCCTCCTGCAGCTCAACTCTCTCTCCTCCAGCTTCCTCCCTTATGTTGATTAGAGCTGTCCCTTTGCTAGTTTGATAAACTCTACCCTTGCCTTTATTTAGCAGTGTTGAATGTGTTTTTGACCTTGCTCCTCTCTGCGTGATAATGTGTCTAGGCAACCAGTCCGTGTCGGATAGTACGTCGCTGGCTGCGTCATCACGCCCGTTTGATTCTTCTTCCTGATCTGAGTTAGAGGAAGAGGAAGTTGCCGCATCTGAATATCTCGGCGGCCGTTCTGACCGGCGCCATGTTTGGGTGTTGTCCCCTGCTTCGTCTATTTTGCACAATCTGTCTCCTTGCTCCTCTCGTAATCCTACTGACCACTTTTTATGTCTTCCTTGCTCCTTTCCTGACCCTGACGGCCGTTTTTTATGCTCTCCATCCCACACATCACTCTCCTCCACCCTATCCTGCCCCGGCTGCTCGCGCTCTGCAACCGTAAATTTCTGCATTAAATCCGTCAACTCATCTGCCGGGTATAAGTGCTTGTGTTCCCGGTTTACGTTCTTATCTTCTACCGGATAACATTCCTCCCTTTTTTCTGGCAGTGGGCTGTCTGATAGTGGGCTAAGGGGAGGACTAGGAGGTTTAGAG
>JANVCC010010204.1:8492709-8603685 GCA_025345505.1 Todiramphus chloris collaris
GTTACAGCACGTGATCTTCCGCATCGCCACATCCCTATACTACCACAGTAATTACATCACCGTCACAACTGATGCTGTGGGAGCAGGAAGCAGGAGAGTCCCAGACTGGGCCCAGAGACAGATGGGAACCGTGTTCAGGAGATGGATTCTGGTAACGGATTCAGGAACATACAGATCAGGATTGAAGGCAGAATGGACAGATTCATCCTCAGATGCTCCAAGGAAGGAACTGAAGGAGATCCTGAGCCAAACTGGCAAATCAGTCCAAGAGGGTAAAGAGAGGGAAGAGGAGTCACAGACCCTCTGGATCCTTCAGCTTAATACCAGATATGACATATATGGGATGGAATACCTCGCTGGTCAGTTCAGGGTCACCTGTCCTGTCTGCTCCTCCCTGCAGGTGCGGCTTTTCCCTTTCTGCACCCTCCAATGTGGTACACAAGATCCAGCAGTGGCCTTCGTCTGCACACCAATCCTTGGCAGTAACTCTAAACATGGGGTGTTATCACTGCTAGAAGCAGACACTGTCTGTGCAAACAGGCTGCTAACTTCAGAAAGCATAGTTAGAAGAACTGAGCTGAAAAGTAAAATCACTGAACAGAATTAATTGCTCTCACTCAAACCGGGACAATTAACAGAGGCTAAGTCTCCAAATCATAGAATCATAGAACAGTTCCGTCTGGAAGAGACCTTCAAGATCATCAAGTCCAACCTTACTCCTAACCCTATCAAAAATCACTAAACCATGTCCCTGAGCACACCACCTAACCACCTCTTAAGCACTTCCAGGGATGGTGACTCCACCATCTCCCTGGGCAGGCCCTTCGAATGCCTGGCAACCTGTTCCGTAAAGAAATGTTTCCCAATATCCATCCTGAACCTCCTTTGGTTCAACTTCAGGCCATTTCCTCTTGTTCTATTGCTTGTCACCAGGGAGAACAGACCAACTCCCACTTCGCTACAACTTTCCTTCAGGTAGTTGTAGAGGGCAATAAGGTCTCCCCTCAGCCTTCTTTTCTCAAGGCTAAACTTTGCCTCAGATCCTTCATCCTTTCCTCATAAGACACATGCTCCAAATCCTTTACTAGCTTTGTAGTCCACCTCTGTACCCCCTCCAGCACCATAATATCCTTCTTGTAGAGAGGGACCACACTATTCCTGATCCAGGCCAGGATGTCATTGGCCTTCTTGGCCACCTGGGCACGCTGCTGGCTCACATTCAGGCAGCTGCCACTCAACACCCCCAGGTCCTTCTCTGCCTGGCCGCTCTCCAGCCACTCCTCCCCAAGCCTGGAGCACTGCTGGGGGTTGTTGTGGCCCAAGTGCAGGACCTGGCATTTGGCCTTATTGAAACTCATGAAAGTGCCCTTGGTCCAGTGATCCAGCCTATCTAGATCCCCTTGCAGAGCTTCTCTACCCTCAAGCAGATCAACACTTCCACCTAGATTGGTGTCATCTGCAATCCTGGGGTGTATTAGAAGGGGTGTAGCTAGTAGGTTGAGAGAGGTTCTCCTGCCCCTCTGCTCTGCCCTAGTGAGGCCACATCTGAAATACTGTGTCCTGTTCTGGGCCCCCCAGTTTAAGAAGGACATGGAACTGCTGGAGAGGGTCCAATGCAGGGCTACAAAAATGATTAAGGGAGTGGAACATCTCTCTTATGAGGATAGACTGAGGGAGCTGGGGTGTTTTATCTTAGAGAAAAGAAGACTAAGGGGTGACCTCATCAATGTTTATAAATATATGAAGGGTGAGTGCTGGGAAGATGGAGCCAGGCTCTTCTCGGTGATGCCCAATGATATGACAAGGGGTAATGGGTTGAAGCTGAGACACAGGAAGTTTCACGTAAACATAAGGGCAAATTTTTTCACAGTGAGGGTGACGGAACACTGGAACAGGCTGCCCGGGGGGGGTTGTGGAGTCTCCCTCTCTGGAGATATTCAAGACCCACCTGGACACGTTCCTGTGTGACCTGGTCTAGGTGATCCTGCTCTGGCAGGGGGGTTGGACTAGATGGTCTCTTGAGGTCCCTTCCAGCCCTTAACATTCTATGATTCTATGATTCTATGAAATTTACCAAGGGTGCACTCTATCCCCTCATCCAAATCACTGATGAAGATGTTAAACAGGAGTGGCCCCAGTAATGAGGCCTGGGGGACATCACTCATGACTGGCAGCCAACTGGATTTAACTCCATTGGATACAACTCTTTGGACTCATCCATCTAACCAGTTTTTCACCCAGGAAAGCATATGCCCACCGAAGCCAAGAGCAATCCATTTCTTTAATAGAACGCTGTGGGAAATGGTGTCAAATGCCTTACTAAAGTCAAGAGAGACAACATCCACAGCCTTGCCTTCATCCCACAAGCAGGCCACCCTGTCATAGAAGCATATCAGGTTTGTTAAACAGAACCTGTCCTTCCTAAACCCATGTTGACTGGGCCTGATCACCTGCTTGTCCTTCATGTGCTGCATAATAGAAACCAGGATGATTTGCTCCATCAGCTTCCCTGGTACTGAAGTCAAACTGACAGGTCTGTAGTTCCCCAGATCATCCTTCTGTCCATTCTTATAGATGGGTGTTATATTGGCTGGCTTCCAAGCCAGACAGTTCCCCAGTCAGACAGGATTGCTGATGAATGGTGGACAGTGGCCTGATGAGCAGCACTGCCAGTTCTCTCAGCACTCTAGGATGTAACCATCCAGCCCCATAGATTTATGCACACTGATGTTGAGCAGCAGGTCATGGACCTTCTCCTCCTGAATTGTAGGGGGGGCATTGTGTTCCTGGCCCCTGTCTCTTGGCTTGGGGGAGTGACTTTCCCCAGTGCAAGTGTTTCCATTACTAAAGACTGAGGCAAAGAAGACATTAAGCACCTCAGCCTTCTCCTCGTCCTTTGCTACCATATTTCCTTCTGAATCTAGTAGGGGATGGAGGCCCTCCCTGGCCTTTCTTTTATTAGTAATGTATTTATAGAATTTTTTCTCATTGCTCTTCACCTCTAAAGCCAGAGTAACTTCTAGTTCTTCTTTTGACCTTCTCATTATTTCTCTGCATGACCTAATAACATTCTTATACTCATTGTGAGTCATCTACTCTTTCTTCCAAGGGCCATAAACACTCCTTTTTTTCCCTGATTTTAAGCCAAACTTCCCTATTCAGCCAGGCTGGTCTTCTTCGCTGCTGACTTTACTTGCATCATGTGGGGATGGCCTGCTCCTGCACCTTCAAGACTTTCTTCCTAAAAAATGTCCAGCCTTCCTGGACTTCTGCATCTTTCAAAACTGACTCCCAAGGGACTCTATCAAGTAAACTCTGAAACAAGTCAAAGTCTGCCCTTTGAAACTCCACAGTGTCAGTATTTCTGCCCCACCCCCAACACCTCTAAGAGTAGAGAAATTTATAATTTCACAGTCAGTATTCCCTAGACAGCCTCCAACTGCCATGTCCTGCAGAAAATGAACTCAACACGGACCAATATGATTAAAGTTATTGTTATTATAATTCATGTTTTTGCCAGGGTTATATTCGATTTTTCTTCCTGTATACACACTACCATTAACAGCTATTGGTTAACTATTCTAAACACACACTGTTCACACATCCTAAACTAATACATCATTGGCTATCTTACACCCTCTCCATTACCACTCCCCATCCTGTTTATCTTCTACTTTCTTCTTCTTTATCTTCTTGCTTCACTGCTTTGTGCTCCATCCTTTGCTGTTCTCAAGCATACCTCAAGGTCATCGTCCGCAGCCCAATTTATTCTCACACAGTCTTGTCCGCAGCCCAGTTTATTCCCACATGGTCTTGAGGAAAACAGGCATGCCTGTTTCCCTCCAGAAATAATCCCACAACGTCCTTCACCAGTTCTTCTCTGTCTGCAAAAAAGAGGTTGAGCAGGGCACCTTCCCTGGTCGGTTCACTTACCAACTGCGTGAGAAAGTTGTCCCCTATACATTCTAGGAACCTCCTGGATTGTTCCCTCTCTGCTGTGTTGTATTTCCAGCATATGCCTGGGAAGTTGAAGTCCCCCATAATCATCAAATCATGTCAATGCCCTAAAATCAAGTCAGAAAGTGAGCAATGCAATTTGCCTTCCTTTCAATGTTATCTAGCTTAAAGAAGCCAGGAATATCCATGTTACTGCACCAGGAATAGGAAGCATTGAAATTGTATTTTTTGCATGGTTTTTTCCCCACTTACCTACATGCTGTCATACTCCATATACTAAAATTGGACTAGTGACTGTCTTAACAGTATTCTAGAAATGGAATGTACTTTTAAATAAAAATTCTTTCAGGTTTCAATACAAAAAGAAATTACTACAGGATTGTGAATACTCTTCTTGACAGGAAGGATGCATGTGCATGCTCTCATCCTCCTGCAAGTGTGCAGGGAGCTGAGGCACTTGTGACTCCACTTGTGAAGCAGGGAGAAGTCCCCTTGCATTTACCATGGGGAAAGGCCTTCATCACAGACAGCTCACAGTCACTGAACATGGTGCTTTAGTGTGGCATTAAGGGATCAGTTTTCACAAATCACTCAGGAAGTAGAAAAAAAAGTGTTTCCGCTTCAACTGTAGGAATTTTTGACTGAACTGGGATACATTCCTTTTAATATTATAGCTTCTGAAAACTTATAAAAGTTCTTACCTTTGGCCCTACACTGGGCTCTTAAGCTCCTGTTCTGAGGCATCTGCATAAAAATCAGATGGCTTTTTTGGGTGGTGGGGACCTGAAGCAGTGGTGTGAGTGGAGCTGGGGCAGTGGATTCAGGTTGGGAGCACGTTGGTGTGGATACCCACATGCAGCCATCTATCCCCAGTGCTGTACAATGCAAACAAGCAAGCAGCATTCATGGACATGCTAAGCCCTGTAGGCTTTGGATGTGGTTTTGGTATGCCTTTGTGTGGACTTTCTCTGTGTAGGGAAGTTCCTTCTGGATACCAGAGGCAAGAAACCTGTAGTCAACGCATTCACCTGATTTGAAAGTACCTAGGTGCAGTGCTCATCCAGAGAGATTTTGTCTCACAAATGGTGATTTCAGGGACGACCTTGTGGTATTCTGGAGGCATTGAACACCTGATCAGGAGAGAGCATAGAGTCATTCGATACCTTCTTTATCTGGATTTACAAGGTAATTTCTGAAGCCAATAAGGTATATTATATAATATACAATATACCAGTATACGGTATTTTATAAGCAGAAAACAATGTAGGGCAAATCTCATGCTGAGGAGGTAAAGGTTAATGGAATACACATGGGGGCCTTGGAGCATATGCATTTAATAGGCTGATGAGGATGTCTAGATTTATGTGGTATAACATGCACAAGATGCTGATGACATCAGGGGTGAACTGGAGGCTGCCTTGTAACAAAAAACCAACAGGACACAGAGGAAGTGAACAGTAAACCCTCTGCTAATAATGACAGGCTTTAGCTGCAAGATGGATATCAAAATCCAGGATTTTAACCCTTCCTGAATTAGCGGCTGTTTGGATGTGCATTTATATTTCGGGCATGACTCTGTAGACAACAAAAAGTTATTCATGCAACCTACCAGTTTACACAGATGGACAAAGACAGCTTTGGAGGCTTAATAAATGCTTTTTTTGTTTTACAATACTACATCTGTTTTACATAATGCAGGAACACTGCTTAATAAGATCTTTCATATATGCTTCCAGTTTAATCTCACTTTGTAATCACTTCAGATACTCAGAGAAATTAAACTAGATAAATGGTACAGTTGCAAGAGTTGGATCTGAGCAATGATATAAACCAGAGAAGCAGACTCAATCTGTAGAAATGCCCTGGTCAACAAACTAATAAAATTTTTTTTTCTTTCTCCTTGACAACAGCTACTTTTTATTATACAAGCCCCTTATGACAGCTGTGTTAGTACAGTTAGATGTTGTTGCTGAGAAACTAATCAGAGAAATGTCTGGAAATAGGTTAGGTTTCCTCTTAAAAGCAGAGTGAAGTTTGAAATACGAGCATTTAAAAATAGATTCAACCTCTGAGTTGTCATTGTGAATTACTCAAAACTCATTGTTTGACTGAAATCTGACAACTCAGACAGAGTTTTGACAAGACTGCAAAATCAATGGTGTCCTTTCTTGTCTGGTCTCACAGTCATTCTTATCATCATTCAAGACTTCATCTAATGTTATTGTTTGGAGAAACCCAGAACAGTAAAATTTAGAACTGAACTTCAACTGATATAATGTCATGCAACTACTTTTACAGCAGTTTACCTCAGAAGAGCATATGCCCATTTAAAATTTTACTACAACCTACATCCATTAAGGCTAAATTTTTACTTTCATGATTGTTCCAAGTGTTGGTGTTTAAAGGTCATTAGCAAATATATTTAATTTTGTCTATACTGACTGCATCCCCTTCCTGCCTCCAATGAGCAAGTTTTGTGTGGGAAAGAAGGAGGATGCAGAGATTGCCTGTCAACATCAGAAGAGTTTTGCTTGGGTAGAATTTGATGTCTGTCTTGCTGTCCCAGATACTCTTGCCTTTTGGTGCATAAAATATTTTTTCATTGTGCTAGTATTGGTGTACTAGGATGCTGATATCCCAGGCCTCTGCTTTACATGGCTTTATAGAGGCCTTTTGATAGCAGAGATTGCTGAAGGAAGTTTACCAAGTCCACTGAGATCCACCCAGGTCAACTGTCAGACCTGTGCAGCTGATGCTTACAGTAAGGGAAAAACAATTGTAAATTACTCCTCTGTGGAGTTCTGGAAGCCAGCCCCTGCCCTTGGATGCGTGGAACTTACTCTCTCTGTGACGTGCTCACATCAGGAAGCTACCCAGTTGCAGCAGTCCTTCCTGGGTGGACAGGCCATGGCCAGTGTGGGGTCACTGTGCGTTGGGGTGAAGGGATCCCTATACAAGTGCCGGAAGCTGCAAGGAAAGGCTGCTGTTCACAGAGCCCAGCTTCCCCCCAAGTCTTGCTGGCACATTTGGCACACAGTGACAGTGTAACCTCTGTAACAGAGGCTATTTTACTCAGCGCGTATTTGGAAAATCAACTTGCTTCAGAGAGAGTCACTTTGATTGGAAAACTCAGGTGTTGTGGCAAAGAAAACTCCCTTCTCCCCACAGTCATTCACATTCTTGATGGTCCTTGCATTGGGTAGGTGACATTTTAGTTCATCTGAGTGTTTTTCATGACTGACAAATGCAAAAGAAGTGATGCAGGTCATGCGTTTGCTTGCATGTGTCCATGCATGTATTTGAAACCAAAATTGTACTGAAAAGACCATGAAGTCTGTGGACTCAAGGACTTAGAAAGTTTAAAAAAAACCAAAAAAACCCCCAAAAAACCCCCCAAAAAAACCCCAAAAGACCACAAAAAAACCTATGCAGGAACAGTGTGGAAAGCCTGAGACCCTTGCAATGATAGACTGACAGCGAACTTGTGTGATCTTGCAGCCTTTTGCAGATGTTGCCAGCCCTGCTCTGATGTTTCTTTCTCCCCTCTCTCCCCTTGATTTCTCTCTCCACCCCACGTGTCCTGTTCAACACACCAATGGGGCAGGTGCTGTAAGTACAGTCCTGAGGCCTGCTGCCAGGATGTCCTCAGCAACAGGGGTGGAGTGACTGTTGAAAGATGCTTCTCCAGTCCTCATGGTCCTGAGCTATGCTCGGCTGCACAGTTTGCACAGGGTCCTGCCATTGGTGCTGCCCGCAGACAAAGAACACTCTGGCTCACAGAGACTGGGAGGGCTGAGGACCAAGCTCCAACACCTGTTTTAGAGGGGACAACCCCCTGATGGAGGAAGTCAGCAGAAATGCTCAGTGTTTTACAGGAGTGTGATATTTTTGCTCTCTTCTATACTAAAGGATTCTATCCAATGTAGGTAGTCATTAAAGGTCTCTTATTCATTATTAACAAATGAGGAGTGACAGCCCCAGCATCTCTGCTCCTCACGGACTGTGTCACATTATTCTGTGAGTCTGCTGGAGTACTGCTTTCATGCAGGGGGCATAAAATCAAACCAGCCCCATTTAAAGTCTTTTCTTACACGTTTTACTGATCATAAAATAGGTGCATTTCGGAAACATTGTTCCACAAGCCATTTTAGTCTCTATTCTATTTTAGGCTAGCTACCTTACCTGCTATTTTAATTTACTTAAATTCTATGAGAAAGTAATGAGTGAGAGGGTTTTTATGATGAAATCCAGTTCCCACCATTTTGGTTAAATAACAAATATTTAATGTACCCTGTTACTGCATTTTGATATTTATTTAATAAAGCTCCCTGGACTGGCTTAAAATATCCATGGAGCTTCAAACTTGTCCCTCTGCTGTAACAAATGGGCATATATACCATGGTGAGGAAATCAAGGGAGTCAAACCTGAGGATGACTGTTAGGATAGGAGTGAAGCAGAGACTGATGTCTCAGGAAACAAGCTTTTGATCACCTCTGATCGTTAAACTCTTTTGAACTTCACTAATAAGAAGAACTATTTCTCATCTGGGTATTTCTCAACCAGGTAAATCACTTTTCTACCAGTCCCTAGCTGGGCGGAGTTGTCTGTTGTGGTGCTAAGCAGGTGCTGCAGTGTTGGCTGCCCATGGCAGTGGGGTTCCTGTATGTGGTTTCATATCCTTTGGAAAAATGGTTGCTATTGTGAAGTGTTCATTAAATACACACATGCATGCAGAGGCATATCAGAAGTAGTGTGATGTCATGTTTAGTTCCTGTGAACTGTTTCTGTTACAGTGGATTCTCATCATATGGTGGACTAAAATACATTCCTTTTTTCTTACCAGAAAGTCAAGGGAATAAAAGATGCCTTCTCTGATTAACAAAGAAACCAGGTATTCAGAAGAATTTTTGAAGCATGAGCAAATTCAAAGCCAAATTAACGAATCATGTCTGGACATAGATTTTTCAAGCTCTGTTTTCTCTCCCTTAAGTCTCTCAGCAAGAAAAAAGAAAAAATCTTTCTGGGTGGTAATGTAAAAGTTGATGATTAATTGTAACCTTCTCTCAGGGGTATTGCAGTGCTGGGAATCACATCACACATAGCCCTCAACTGACGCTAAGCATTGTCCATGTGCAGTAAAATATTATAAAGATTTCTCATTGTATTCTGCCCCTCTTATGATCTAAATAACATCAAGGGCTCAATTCTGCTTTTAATCAGAATTTAAGTACCATATTTGAAGCATGCTATTGGCTACATTTTCAACATGTAAGGCAAAGATTCATAGAGGACATGTCAAACTTACGCATGATGACATTGAATGAACATTGTGTGAGCATTTGCTAATTATTCTTTTTACAGCTGCAGGTGTTTGGTGAACAGTGTGTGTATTTATATATGCAAACATGGTACCTAGGCTTCTTCAAGAAGAGAAGCTCTCAACTATATAGTTTCATAGAAAAATTAGCTCTTCTGTTCTGTAATGAATAGAAAGCAAGCATAAATTCCTCATGGATGTTGGTTTATGTCTTTTACACGATGAATATATAACCACCTTTCTAAGTCTAGGAGCCTTTAAAAAAAGAAAATTCAGCCAAATTGTCAGTTTAGGGGTATACAATCAGTCAATTCTTTACAGTACTTTAGTATATATCTTTCTTGACATACTACTCAAACATACATGTACATTGCACACCACTACCACACAGGAAGGTGCTTAGTTTAATCTAGAGATAAATTTTTCTTGTGAGCTTGGTTTGGGTCTGGTTTTGATCGGCTGGCTTTCTTTAGGTACTAGGGATATTTTAGGAATACAAGTTGTGTACTGAAGCTTTTCCAGTGAAGACTTTGGGAAGTAGCATGATTCATTGTACCAGTATCTACTGTTGTTGAGTCTTAACTTCTTAATAACAAAGTCTTTCAAATCAAGCACTACTGGCACCCTAGAACACTTGAATCTAGTGTCTTGTCTGAACACAAAGATAATTTCCTTTATCTTTTTGTCCAATATATTAACTTTGATCTCTATGTATGGACAGTTCTTATTATAGTATACTTTTAAATATTAACTCAGTGCATATATCTCATGTATATTTTGTGCTATTCATCTACCACATAAAAAGAGCTATTCAGCTAGATATGGATTCTTCTGTGCTACAGGGGGTTAAGACAAATTGTGATTTCCTTTGTTTATTTCAAATGAAATCTTATCACAGATTATTTTTCATTAATCTCAAATGCATAATACATTGCAGCAGAACTAAAAGCCATGCTGATATCTTTGCTGGATCTCCATTCTTAAATAAAGTACAAAGACATTGTCATTCTACAGCTCCATAACCCTTCTCAACTGCCAGAAATGAAGTGTCTTTTCCAAGTGTT
Organism: Todiramphus chloris collaris; assembly: GCA_025345505.1. Taxonomy (NCBI): domain Eukaryota; kingdom Metazoa; phylum Chordata; class Aves; order Coraciiformes; family Alcedinidae; genus Todiramphus; species Todiramphus chloris. Next base: position 8,503,049 of record JANVCC010010204.1, read on the forward strand.
GAAAGAGGAAGAAGGCTGCAGGTGTAACACTCACAAGCTGGTATGAAGATTGCTGACTAAGGCTGAATCCCAGTTTCGAGGCATTAAGGAAGTGCTCTCTCCCTGTGTTCAGTTTTATACAGTGCTAAAAGCAGCAGTGATGCCCGTAGAACTGTGAATACTCGAAGTTTATTTCACTGAGACTGAAAGTCTCAAGCCAGGCACTGAAAATCAGAACATCTGGAAGATGATAAACTAAAGCAATTTGCCTCTACAGCAGAGACAAGGAAAAACTGTTTTCTGCAGTGACCCCAGAGCTGAGCCCAACTGGGTGTCCTGTGAGGAAATGTGGCCATTTCTTGAGGGCTCTGTCCTCTGTTGAGGTGGTGTTTGGTAAGAAGAGGAACTAATTTCTCATAGGTCATGTGAACATCTCATTTTGTTTCCATATTTAACCTACTCTTCTAATGTAACTCTTTGTGTTTCTGGAAAACAATCTCAAAAAAACCCAAAATATGTGGAAATACTACTATTCAGCATGGTGTTACTGTCACATACTGACAGGGTAGGCAATGTCAGTCTCATGGCCCTGGCATCTGCTGCGGTGGTCATCAGCAGTACTGGTTATCACTCCCTGCCTCAATGCTGGGAACTATTTCTGGTGTACAGAGTATTTTCACTGTAGCTAGGCCAGCCCAAATTTCCAGAGACAATTTTTTATCCTTGGGTGCTTGGTGCAGAACATGTTCTGTAGAAGAGATACTGACCAATGATGCATTGCCCCAAGGCTGACCACGAGCTGTGGGAGTGTGGGTAGTCACAGTTCTGGCTCTGGCCCTGGAGGGGAAAGGACACGAGCACATGCTGTTCTTCCCGTTGTGAACTTTCTGCATTGTGACTCTTCAGTTGTCTTCAATCTCCTTCTCTTATCTAGACAATTTCTGTATCTAGCCCTTAATTTTGTCACCCATCTCCTAGGGTGGGACTAAGAGACACAATACTACCCAGGGAAGCTGGTTAAGACCACAAGGAAAAGCCTGCAGAGCTTCAGGCTAGACCATGCATACCAATGGACAAAATCTTCAGTAGAAAAGTTGGTGAGACATGTGAGAAGCTACCAAGCACATGCAAACTGTAGATTTGAAAGGTCAGGGGTATCCCTGACAAAAAGTCAAAGACTTCATGCTAAGTATCATTGCCTTACCTTAGCAAAAATTCAAGTGGTGCTCTTCCTATCTTTCCAGAGTTTCCAGAATTTCAGTATTTCCAGAGAACATTTTAGTCACAGCACAATTATAGAGGGAATGGATTAAAGCTAGAGATAAGTCGATTCAGATTAGACATTAGGAAGAATTTCTTCACCATGAGGGTGGTGAGACACTGGAACAGGTTGCCCAGAGAGGTGGTGGAAGCCCCAGCCTTGGAAGTTTTTTAAGACCAGGCTGGATGGGGCTCTGAGCAACCTGCTCTAGTGGGAGGTGTCCCTGCAATTGTCAGGAGGGGTTGGAACTGGATGATCTTTAAGGTCCCTTCCAACCCTGACAATTCTACGATTCTGTGATTTTTTAATACACTCAAAATAGTTTTTCTCAGAGCAAGATATCAAAGAGTGAAAATGGTGGAGGGTGAATTAAGCTCCACAGCACGGAAACTTTCAGCCCAACATTGAAAGTCTGACAAAACTGTGCAACAGAAAAGGGATACCTCTTTCAGGATGAGTCCTGACAATTCATAAAATAAGTAATCCATGGAAAAGCAACCACAGGAGATGCTGAATGGCCATGGAAGGACCACACAGTTATTTCAGTGCATAACACAGTATTTCCCTGGGAGAACAGGAAAAAAGATTAGGCAAGCAGCCAAACTCCACCAGACTTTACACACCCTTTCCGTTCTCTTCCATCTTTCCCCACCCCCCCACCCCCCCCGGAGAAGCGGTACGCGCTGTTTCCTGACCACAAGAGGTCAGGGCCTCCCAGCGCAGCTTCTCTGCGAAGCACGCAGCCGCCGCGGGCGGTGCGCCGAACACCGTGGGCAAGGAGCCTCCGCGGAGAGCGGCCAGACGCCCGGGGGGAGCACCTAGCTGCAAAACCCGGGGATTAAGAGCCAAAGCTACTTTATCTGTCAAAGCACAGCACCAGGGTTGGTGGCTGCCTCCTGTTCAAGGACTGCTCTGGCCTTCTTCGGGGTTGAGAAAGGGCTACTGCTCTATTTCCTGTCGAAGGGTCCCTGGGGACCTCAGCTGAGCTCATACAAATAGAGGCAATCTCTACTATGAGGAATGTCCCAAATCTTTCTGGATACGGTAAAGAGGAAGATGAAGTGACTTTTTTGGTGACATCCAGTAGATTAGTAGAAGGATGACACATCCTCTGACACCACCTTCAGAAAATCACTGTGTGTCTGAGAGAATCAGAAAGCTTTGGGGTTAATCCCCCAATAATGCTGAATTTAGATGAAAGTACAGAAGGTCTTCACTAATTTTTGATAGATAGGCCTCTGCTTAGAACTTAAAATACAATGCTATTGCTTTTTTTCCTCTTTCTCACTATCCTCTAGCTGTTCAGGAATACTTCGTTTTTGCCACCTTCCTTACACTGGACAGCTGTTTGCTGCAAAATCTCTCACTTCATTTAGTTATGCTGTGCACACAGCACAGGTGCACAATTGTTTCCAAGTCAATGAATGTTATACACATTTAAAAGAAGTACAACAATATTCTGGGAAGCTGTTTTCAGCAATGAAGAAACACCCTTGCCCTGTAAACCTAATGTTTTAAGATCCTCCTTCCAGTACTAAAATGTGTTAAATTTCAAGTTATTGATAAACTGTTTCTGTTCTAACTTTAGACTGGTTTTGTGCTTTAAAGTTAGCCAATTTAATATAAATAGCTTTTTCCGTGTTAGAAGTTTATTAGTCTCTAATTTTTTGGTGTTGATTCTTAAGGAAACAGTAAATAATTTTTAGAGCTTTCTTCCCTGTTGCTATTTTATATGTGCCCATAAAATAGATCATATAATAAAACGGATATCTAGTTATATAAACTGTACCCTATTATATCTGTGATTTGTTCTGTCTTCCTAGATATTTATAGAATACACCAACTTGAGCTGCTTACTGGAGTTTTAAAAAGCAGTGTCCTAATTTTTCTGTATTTTTCATACTTTAAATCCATAACGTACTCAGAGTAACGTGATTTAATTGCAAGTTTTTCACACTTAGGCTGAGATCCAGCCATATAACCTTAGAAAGTCTTATACAGCTTTTGTATGTTGTAGAGAAAATAGAGAAGAAACTTGATCCTAGCCTATTAGTGACTGCAGTGGGGGAAAATATTTGAATCCAGAGATACCAATATTTGATCCTTGCCCAGGTGTCACAGAAGGCCAATGGGATCTTGGCTTATATCAGGAATAGTGTGGCCTGCAGGAGTAGGGAGGTGATTCTCCCCCTGTACTCAGCACTGGTGAGGCCTCACCTCAAGTACTGTGTGCAGTTCTGGGCCCCTCACTTCAAGGAGGATTTTGAGGTGCTGGAACAGGTCCAGAGGAGAGCAATGAGGCTGGGGAAGGGTCTGGAGGGAAAGTCTTATGAGGAGAGACCGAGGGAACTGGGGTTGTTTAGCCTGAAGAACAGGAGAGTCAGTGGAGACCTCATTACTCTCTAAAACTACCTGAAAGGGTAGCTGGGGGCTGAACTCTTCTCCGGGCAACCAGTGACAAGATGAGAGGACATGGCCTGAAGCTGTGCCAGGGAAGGTTTAGGTTAGATATTAGGAAGCAGTTCCTTATGGAAAGGGGCATTAAACATTGGAATGGAATGCCCAGGGAGGTGGTGGAGTCACCATCCCTTGTGGTGTTTAAGGAAAGATTTGATGTGGCACTTACTGACATGGTCTAACTAGGTGTCATGGTGTTAGGTCTCGGGCTGGAGTTGATGGTCTTGGAGGTCTATTCCAGCCTCAGTGATAATTCTGTGTAATTCTGTGTGTAATCTCTAATCAAGTAAAGAGACAAATTGAGCCTAATGATTCCAAGGTGAATCCAGAGAAACTAGAAGGTAATGGATGTTTGTAAAATCAGAAGTACTTGCCTATTGGAACAGCAAATCAAGGGATGCAAGAGGAAAGCAGGCAGTTTTCAAAATGTCAGTATCTGCCAGGGATGGGCAGGGAACATCACTGGGCAGCTCCAAAGTTGATGAGCAACTAGCACCTGTTGGACTCCACAAGGCTTTGAGGGGCAGTCAGGTGCTGGGACACCTAATGTGGTGGTCCAACATGGGCCTTTCGGTACCATATCAGCCTTGGGTGCATCTCTGTTCCCAGACGAAGTGTGGGTGAGAACCCCTGAATGTGAACATGACTAGCAGGAAATAAGAAAATATGTGGAATCGATCAGTTCCAGTGAACTGTCATTTTCTTTTAAAATTATGTTCATTCAGGCCCATGGAACAGATAATGGCTGCCATCCCTAAAATTATATCCTGGTTGTCACACAGCCTGTTTATTGAAGAAATGACATTGGCTTATGCGTCCTTCCAGCTTCTATGTGAATTCCTGGCACTTGTTTACGTCTGTGGCAAGTCTGTATAATTTCTTTACTTCAGTGGCCCATGCTCAAAAATGCTTTGCAAAGTCTTAGTTGTGAAAATATCAGTAAGATTTTGGCTTAAAAATAACCAGTCCAATTACACTTCTTTAGCAGTTATATCATTTAAACAAGCTTTTAGCATACTTTCTGCATTCAGAGTTAAATGGCAAGGTCAGAGATTTTGTTTTGCCCCTCCAGTGAACAGAACATATTCATGTGTTATTAATCTATGTACAATTTACTATCAAAATTAGTAAGGAAAAAAAAAAAAAGATAAACTGTTTGTGTTTCTTTAAATTTATGTGAAACAGATGGATTAATTGTGGTCAGATGCTGACTTGAGTTAATAAAAGTGAACAGGTTGCTTTAACACAGAAATGCAGCAGTTTGGAAGGAGAATATTTATTTCCACAGGAAAAGACCAGAACTTGTTTTCCAGCAAGCTCAACACAAGAAGCATATTGTATTCCAAATAAGGGATCCACAAACTACTAAGGAATAAAATATGACTCTGAGGGACCTCCATGATACTAAAAGGTTTATATCAAAAAGATTTGTCTCTTGTTTTTTGGACATTTTTTCTTGTTTATTCAAATATTCTTTACTCCTAACTTTTTGCTAGTTAATGTGAAAGTAATCAGTGTTATATCTTTATCCCAAATAGCAGTGTAAACCACAAAACTCATAGCCAAAGTTTCTTATGCACAAGAAAGGATCTTGTTGCAGGCTATGGCTGGAGGTAATTAAAACCTCCTCCACACTGGGATGGCAGGACAAGGCAGGAGGCATTTCACTCCATGTTCCCACCCTGAAAGAAAACCATTTCCTCAATATGGCCAAATGTGGAAGTCCTGCAATTAAGTCTCCTGGGACAGCAGCTCTCTGGGAACATCTAACTTTGGTTTACAAGGGTGTGTTGAGGTCTTCCTGTATGGAACTGCAGCAGTATCTTCTATCTTATTTGCTCAGAAAGGGCAATCTCACATTTCATGACACTAGCTCTCTGTCCTTAATTTGCACAATCCCAGCATGACAAGTCCATGCTCAGGAATGGCTTTATTTTCAGGGCAGTCTGCCCTATGGCTTGGGAGCTGCAGAATTCCTAAAGCCACCTTGGGCGTCAGTCTGTCCTGAATGCTCTGGATGTCTTTCTTCAGACTTGCTCAAGCAGCCAGGTAGCTGCACACTCCATGTGCCAGACTAAGGGCAAAATGAATCCTTCATGGACAAAGGAACATCTGATGCTTTATCTGCCCTCTGCCCTACTCTGCAGCACCAAGTTTTATGCCAGTCACCAGCTCTTGTGCTTTCAGTGTATATCACCATCACACCTTTATCCTGTCTATCTGCTTTTATCTCTTGTGAACATTTTTCCCATTTCTATTTTAGCCAATACTGGCAAGTGTCCATGCCGTATGAGTACATTTATGCCTCAATCGTATCACAAAAACATCATTAGCATTGTGCTGAGCACTTTGTAAATCCTGGGCTCAGCTATGTCCTCACTGACACTGATGGATATTAAATGTTACTTTGCGGTATTCATCAGCATAGCTGATGAAAATTAAATATTAATTTAGGGTATTCTTTGGAGTTGCAGTAGTGTAAAAACTGCAAAACAGACTGAAGCAATTTCTAAGATTTTTCTGCTATGGGCTCAGTTGATATGGTAAAATCTCTCTTGACTGAAAAACCCTCAAGAAATGCTTTGTGTTTCCACAGGCACCATCAACACTAGTAGCTGCCTCAGTGCCTGTTGAATTCAGCAGAAATGGTAGTGGTGCCTCTGAGTGCTGAGCAGCACAGTCCCATGGAAACTGCATTTGTTTTCAAATGTCTGTGCTTAACAGTTGCTGGGCAGTTTGTGTGGAAAAAATAAAACCTAGGAGCAGGGATATGAAACACTAGCATCCAAGGTGCTGTTTCTGATAGGACACACTGTTTCTGCTGTATCAGTCATGAATGCCTGTGAGCTGGAGAGTCAATCTGTTCTTCTAGCTATGGATCCTCACTCTTTGGTGGTGAGCTGACTTGGCTTCTCTTTAAGATATGCAGCAACATTGCTCCTTTCTATTTTGACCAGAATTCAAACATCTGTTCCTGACAACTACAGTGAAAGTAAAAACATGATTGTTTACACAACCACAAACTGTGCATGATGAAAAAGTCACATGAAGTTTTCTCTGCAAGGCATTTAGTCTTGATGTGCTGCTTTAACTGCTAAGCTGCACTTACATATACAGCTAAGAGCAAACCCTCTTGTCATGCATTTGTGCACAAACATCCTACATTGCCTCTTATAACAACAGCCACATTATGCTTCCTTGCACAAAACCAGCTGTCAGTTTAGATTTCCTTAATCCTGTCAGATTTCAACTCAGCCAACTAACAACCATTATCTATGGGAAAACCTTATGTGAAATAAAGCAATGTCCTTACTGAAATGACATGTCATAAAAATTAGTTTGGTCACCAACCCAAGGAAATACTTTGTTTAAGTTTGAAAATTACATACTTGTGGTATCATATTCTCATATAAATGTAAGAGTTGATGAGTACAGCAGCACAGAAACAGCACACAGGACCATATCCTCACTTGCCTTAATCATATAACACACTTAAATTGTAAAATCGTGTTTTGCAAGTTGTTGCTAAGTAGACAGTGCACATCTACAAGCAATGGCACAATACTCTTGGGCATAATCTTTCCAAACTCCATCAATGTGAACAAGGAATGTGAACAATGAGGATTTTGACCTGTCAAAGTTAGGATGGCTTATTCAAAAGCAACCTGCTACCACCAGTGAAAGACTTAAAGGTGAAAATCATTCCCTAAAAGAACATGGTAATGTTTTTTATGAGCTCCTCTGGGGAAAGCTAAGAAGAAGCTAAATGAAAAGTGCATAATGCAGAGCTTATTTCTGCCTGTGGTAAGTAGAAAGCAGAAGGAAATCAGACCATGCTTCCTGACCCTGGACACACAACACCATATGGATCAGATCAATGAATGACTATGAATGTCTTCAATGCAGTGGTCCTTAGACTTCTTAGCCCACAGTGAACTCTGCAAATAATTCATGCTTCCCTGTGTACCTGACTCACTGGGCAGGAGGAGGGAAGAAGGGTGCATGTGAGCTCAGCCCATAAGTACCATATCTTGCCAGCTGAGAAAAGGAAGCCATCCGTAAGTCAAGTCATGTGGTTCGAATATGCTGCCACTTTGAGACCTATAGAAACACAAGACTGACAAGAATCACGTCTTCTAAGGGCACTGACTGGGGAAAGCTGACTGTTTTCTCCAGGTTGCTCTGTTTTGCCATTGTTTTTGTGCACTTGTAGCACAAAATCATTTGCAGAAATGCTACAAAAGTTGGTTTTCAATACAGCAGTGGATTGTCTTAGAAAACTCTTCTTAAAAAGAAAACTCAAGGCTATGGGATTTTTTTAGATACACTGAAAATACCATTAAAAGCAACTAAGGAAATGTTTTCTGTATTCCCCCAGTAAGGAAGAAATTAGGGTTTTTTCTTTGTGATGAAAGCTGAAAATTTTGTCTACTTACAAGATTTAGCATTAGAGATTTTCAGAAAAGAAATGATGATGTGTAATGGGACTGATGACAAAATCCCAGGAGCTGCCAATGCATACATAATATGATAATCCTTTTACATCCTGGCCATCAAAGACAGTAAAGTTTTAGTGTGTTCAAATGTGAATCTCTTAATGACACTTCAAGCCACTTGGTAACATATTTGTAAAAGCGAGGGACCAGGTTTGGGTTTCAGTTCACAAAGTAGAGTACAGCCCACAGCTATGCTATACTCACAATAATAATGAAAACATGTACTTCCCTGTTTGTGAGGAATATCATGGCTTTTTGAAGATAACTTTTATGTGGAAAAGGGAGAAGGGTTAGTATATTAAAAAAAAAAATGCACTAAATACCATTTTATGAACTTTCCTTTTAAATTTTGCTTTTCTAAATTAAAATGATACTTCTTTACCAGTAGTTACTTCCAACCTAATTATTTTGGTTCTATTGAGTTCAAACTGCTATTTAGAGAGGAAAAAAAAACCCTTCTGTGGCCTGTTCCATGTAGGTTGGTGGAGGCCTCTAGGCAGTCAAACTAATCTGTCTCCGGGTTAGCCTGATCTCTGCAGATGCAGCAGTGGAGCTCTTCATGTTTGAAAGTTGTGCACAGTTTGTAAAAAAGGTGACCGGGTACAAGCATGCAAGAAGTGTGTTTTAATAGGACAGCTGTGCAAGCTTGCTTTCAAAACTCAGTGTTAAATCACAACTGTATTTTTGGGAACAGAAAAAAAAAGACTTCCCCAGGGTATCATTTCTAAACTGAGAGCAAGCAACAAAAGGATCGTCTCATGGTAAAATGGTGAAAGGAAGGCTGGGAATACAAATCTGTTTCCAACATAGATCTCCAGTGTGATTTTATGTTAGCGTCTGTGCTTATATTGCTTTCTTCTGCTGTTGAAGAGAGACAGCAGTACACCCTTTCTGGACCCCTTTGTCTGTCCAGTCAATTTAGATGTAAGTGCTTAGTGGTCCACACTCTCTTCTCCTCAGTGAAAGAGCCTCTCCCTGCACAATGAAACACTAATCTCTGCGGAATCCTAGCGATGCTGTGATAGCAATATTAAGACTGAAGCAGAAAGTGAAGCATTTAAAGGCAGCAGAAGAACATGGTTAGGCAAGATCACCTCAGACAAAACCCTTCTGAGTGACAGGTGATCAGTATACATAGTCTGTCTGATTATTTTCAAAGCACAGGTGGCTTTATAAATCCTACCACTTATGGGCTTTGGCAGGGCTCCTGCCAGGGATCACAGTTGAACCAGAACTCCTTGCATCTATTCTGATGGATAAAAGATTTCAAATTCCTATACATAGCTCATAAAACCTCAGTGAGTGCATGCATTACAGCAAAATGTCTTCTGAAGTTGCTAAAGTTTCAATGTCAGACACTGAAATGCCAAGAAACAGTAAAAACTGTAATCTAGACCCCTTCATGTGTATTATGACAGTATCTGAGCACTACTGTTTTGTACTGTAGTCCCTCCATTGTTTAGTGCAGATGATGGGTAGTGGTTGAGTAGTGCTAATTACAGCTGCTGCCATGGGTAGGATCTTGGAAAGACTGCATTTATTGCCACTCTACACTGAGGCCAAGCCTGTAACTGTCCAGAAATAAAGGCCTTCCATCCTAGGAGATTTATGGAAAGCGGAAGATGAGTTTGGAGAAATTATCTATAAAAAAGTCAGACATGAAGGTCATGGCAGTGCTGGATATGAAAGAAAGAAAGGAGTCCTAATGTCGTCCTTCATGATTGGAGATAACCAGTGGGCAAAGAAACCTATAGTGAGATTGAGCCAAAAGGGCTCGTGGTCCCAGAAAGACCCACCAGCACTTCTCCTGAAAGCTTTCAGTAAGCATCACAGGAGAAAGGAGGTGGTCTTGTGGTAAGGGTGATTTGAACATTGCCCTGGAGAACTGGATTCTGTCCCTGCTCATGCCACAGCATTTTAATTACTAGCATAACCACCTAAAACAGGTGGCAACTCTCTGTTGGCTCCTCCTTCTCTGGTGTCTGTTTCCTGAGACATCTGGGTCTGATTTACAGAAGACCTTGGTAGACACTACAGCAGCTAAAGGCAGTGGGAACTGCCATCATGTCTGCATGCTACTGACCCCAGCTTGCCTCACCAGGCCCTCAGTAACCCAACCATGAGAAAGAGATCAACCACTTTTTCATAATGTGTTAAGAGTGAATAACTTAATATTTGTGCATCTAGGTGATGTTGTGAACGGCAGGGAATGAAAAAGTCTGTCATCAAAGTAGCAATTGGACACTGTGCTGTGGACACCTCCATACCACAGGGCCACACGCAGTGAGCAGTAAGACATAAACCAGCCATCTATTCAGAAAGCTTGGTCCTTTCCTGCACACTGAATGGGTATGAAGACCTAGTCAGGATCAGGCACTTCAGCACTCCTGTAACCTGTATGTGGCACGGAGACCAACTGCCAGCTGATTCTGCCTTCCAACTATTTTGTTTTGCCATTTGGTTATTAATAAACTTGTACTTAATAAAATATGATCTCATTTTCCCTGGGCAGTATGAGAAAAATCACAGTTTTGGGGACACTTTAGGGCCATTTAATGTAAAGAAGTGCCTGGTCCCCTGCAGAGTGCACTGTACTGGAGTTTAGAGAGTGAAGGTTTGTTCCTGGCTCCAGGTCTCATTTCAATGGTCAGATTATTTCTCTACATGTCTCTGTACATCTGCTGTCCTATATGGGGCATGGATCTCAATACGCACCCTGCATTGTAAAGCTCTTGAAGTTACTTGCTCTGAATCTGCAGTAGCCATTTTAATGATATGCATTAAAGTACTGTCAATTCCTGCACATCAATTCCTGATGCACTTGGCCAGACTGGATTTTCATGGCAGGGCCAATTACAACAAGCTGAAAGAGCTGGAAGTAAGCTTACAGAGATGGAACATTAGCAAAGCCCTTAAAGTTCAAGGGGTGACCTATTCTATGCAAGAAACGCACTATTATCTGTTCAAAAAACAAGCAGCTAGTACTGTGCGGTATATGGGTGAAGGGTGTTTACAGATAATCCAGCTCAGAACAAGTAGAAGTAGAAAATTTGAAATTTGAAAGAATATGAGTCTTCTGTTTTGCTTTGTATTGGTGTTTTGTTTGTTTGCTGTAGTTTGTTTTGGTTTTGTTTTTTTTTTCACACAGAACTCTTTCTTTAAAAGATTTGTCTAAATGCTACAGCACCAGGAACATCATAAACAGTAATAAAGAAACTTAATTCCATGAAATTAGAATACAGCAACAGGGGTAAGAATGTTGTTAGGCAAACAGATATTGATTTTTTTTCTATGAGTTTAAGCACCTGAATGGACTGGTCAGGACCCAGAATGGATTGCAGTACATGATGGCAATACATGTCAAGTTAGGAGCAAAACTAGCCAGTGGTGTGGGACTGGTCTATTTAGCTTCTGCTGACAGACTGGAAGGTTCTATTTTATGTGATGGTCTAATAATGACTGTTGGTTTATTTTTTCCTCTGTAGATAAGGCAAATGTGTGTCCTTTGTTTCTCTTTATATCAGTGTGGCAGTCTTACACCGCAACTGTACCCTGGTCTCCCACCGATGGAACTTATGCTCACTGTGGTCATCTGCAAACATGCAGCCTCTTGCATGAGTGAACATAGGGAACATGGCAATATCCAAATTCTGCAAGCAAAGAAGAAGCTGACTACTATTTTAAACAAACATTTCCTGTACAGACTTCCGATATTTCTTCCCTTTGTGTTTACATTTCTCTAAAAGTATTGTATGTGGTCACAGAGGCAATTTTTTCTTACTTCTTTTACAGTATTTAGCTATTATTTTGCAACACAAACCATCTGGGAAGTTAGATGAGTAAGATAACTTGAAAGTGTTGCTCTTGAGAACGGCCAGAACTAGTTCTCTTTTCCATTTGTAAATGTAAGTCTCAACACGAAATTTTGCATACATTAATCTACTTCATAAAAATTTCACCTCAGTTAATTTTATTTTAGTTTTTAAATTTATAGTTTGAAGGAAGAGGAGGGATTTTTTTAGAGCTCATTGATGCAGAAGAATAGTAACATCTCCCTTATGAGGAAAGGTGGAAGGAGCTGGGTCTCTGTAGCTTAGAGAAGAGGGGTGACCTCATTAATGTTTATAAATATGTAAAAGGTGAGTGTCAGGAGGATGGAGCCAGACTCTTCTCAGTGATGTCCAATGATAGAACAAGTGGCAACAGGTCCAAGCTGGAACACAGGAAATTCCATGTAAACATAAGGAGAGACTATTTCACTGTGAGGGTCACAGAATGCTGGAACAGGCGACCCAGAGGGATTGTGGAGTCTCCTTATCTGGAGACATTTATAACCCACCTGAATTCATTCCTGTGTGTCCTGCTCTAGGTGGTCCTGCTCTGGCAGTGGGGTTGGACTATATGATTTTTTGAGGTCCTTTCCAACCCTGAAAATTCTGTGATTCTGTAATATCAGACAAAGTTTTTTGCTTCTTGACTTGTAATAGAATAACAAGTAAGAAAGATAACATATAAAAATGTCCTATACTGAAGACAAATAATTGTGAAATGAAGATGGGGTGTCCTCTCACTGTGATCTTTTCCACATAAGGTGCAGTTTCTTATCTGTATAGGGTCTTTGATGCACAGATGTTTGCATCAGTATTTCTCAGATTCTTATTTTGGATTGGACCAATGTTAGGGGTGATCAGTCTGAGCTAGTTTTAAAAATATGTAGGTTTGTCTTTAAAAGCAATTCAGATGACAAAAAGACTATTTTCTTGAGTTGTCTCAGTGGCAGAAGTTTGTACCCTGGTTGCTTTGCTTGAATTCAGAAACTGGCAACAAGACCACTTCCACTGTTCCCATTGAACAACTTTGGCCACTGAACGGCTTTCTGATGAATCCCAGGAAGAATACCCAAAAAGACCTGAGAGCAAGACAGTCACTTTGGTATATTTGAACTTCCTAAAAGGGCACTCAGATTGGCCTTTTCATATAACATAAAATATAGATTTTATAGAGGCATATATTTATTTTATCCAACTTCTTTGGGGGTTGCTACAGGAGTTCTGCTCTCTTTCAAGGAGAATGTGGCATGGTCCAGGAGTACCCTGTGCTAATGGGGACAGACACTGGATTGGATGTTAAATGCACTGAGGCATATGCTTGGTTGCACTGTAGCTCAACAACCCATTGAAAACCTTCTAGTCTTTCTTTTTTGCCTCCTTTTTGCATCTTACCTTCTATTTGTCTTTAGATTTTATTAGTCTTGTCATGTCCATGTGCCACATATACTACAAGAGAAGTCAAGGCTTCTTCAGGGGTTTGGGTAGTAACAAAACACAACGATTAACTTGCCACTGTGACTATTTGGAGACCATAAATTTTGTTTAAACAGAAACTGACCTATATTTCATTTCAACAGAAAATTCCATCTCCAACCAAGTTTCTTGTGAATTCTCCTTGTGCTTTACTCCCAGAAGCCAGGAGCTTTCCCAGAAAAAGCACTTTCCTCTTTCCCTGATGCTTCCCCCCCCCCCCCCCCCCCCCCAGGGGTTACATATGCAGCAATGGCATATGAGGTCTCACAGATTTCACTCCCTGAAGCTGTTTGGACATGACATGGAGAATTACTAATTTCAAATGGTGAGGATGAGTCTCAGTTATTTTCAGTTCTCCTAAGGCTACTTTTGGTGCAGGTACAGTCATGCTATAGAGCATAAGGGGCCTGCAAACTAAAAAAAGTCCTATACACAGGCATTATCCCACCTGTTACTGGTGCATAGACTCTATTTATCATCTGATCACCAGTGCAGGAGCAGTAGTAACTCCTCCTCCAGCACAGGCTTTCAGTTTTCTTACTTTACTGTATATTCCCTCCCCTTGACAATCAGGAAAAAGGCCATTTGTTACTCACTAATCCAGGGATTTATACACAGCATGAGCACAGTTAACTAGCAGACATTGGCAAGCAGGGGGTTTATGGGGAGAGATTCTACTGTGACTTGCACATGAAAAATGTTTGTGCATGTATTTGGTTTGTGTTTGGCATGGGGGGGGGGGGGGGCGCGGGGCAGGCAACTGGTGTGGTCTTCTGTAATAATATTTAAGAAGCTCCACCAGCTCCAAGTCAGACCTGCCAATGGCCAAGCCAATTCACACCTCTGCAATAACATTTAAGAGAGGAAAAACCTGTTGGGCAGGTTCCTTTGGTTTGGGAGATGTTTTGTGTTGAGAGGAGTGGGACATGAAGAAGGTAAATGTGGACACTGAGGTCAGTGAGGATGGAGCTGGGGAGGCATACCAGAGCTGCCATTCCCCTTTGGCCCATGGTAAGATGGCATACTGAGCCCTTGAAGCCCATGGAGATCAATGGTGGAGCAGAATCCCATCGGTAGCCCATGGAGGATCCCACACTGGATCAGGACACTGATCTCAAAGAAGGCCATGACTCTGAGGAAAGGCTGTACTGGAGCAGTCTATTGTTGGGAGGACTACAGCCTGAGGAAGGGACCCACACTTGTGGGAGAAGTTCGTTGAGGACTGTCTCCCATAGGAGGGATGCCACTTTGCCACAGGGGAGAAGTATAAGGAGTTCTGCCCCCGAGGAGGAAGAAGCAACAGGAACAACATGGAGTGGACTGGAACTGACTGCAATCCCCATTCCCTGCCCCACTACACCACTGAGAGGGAGAAGGTAGAAGACCTGGGCCCAGGAAGAAGGGAAGGATGGAGGGAGGGTGTATTTAAGATCCAGATGTGTTTATCACTGTCCTACTTCTATTAAACTGGTAAATTCGTGGTGGTTTTGTTCAGGTTAAACTAACTTTTGTTTCCACAATCAAGCCTGTCTTTTCCCTGTGGCCATAATCAGTGATTTTTTAATCTCAATTCTTGAGCCTTTCATTGTATTTTCTCCTTGTCATCCCACCAGAAGAGAGCAGAAACGAGCAAGCAGCTTCGTGGTGCTTTGTTAACACCTGGCTGTGCTCAAATCATGACAATGCCTCAACACTTTGTATAATGCCTGAGTTAAATGGGAGGCTTGTGTGCCTTGCTCCTTTCCCTGAGGTGAGAGGCTACAGGTTTTATGTGCTTTCTATTCCTTGCAGATAGATATATGCTGCCTTCATTTCATGAGATTTTGTCATGTTTTTGAGTCTCTTCTGAGCTCTGGCAGAGGAAGCTTGATGATAGTGTTTGTCTCTTTGATGCAAAAATATCAGCAATATTGTAGAACTTATAAAATATTGGTCATGCTGCTCCATTTTTCCTGTTACTCTCAGGGCTTGTATAGTGTGCAATTTATCTTTGAATAGCGCATGGGTAGAGTGAGAAACCTATGCAGCTATGTACAGAGAAGACAAGCTGTAGTGGAGCATCAGTGGTGCCTGCCAGGAGCAGGTATCTGATATGTGTTTTGGTGGCAAAGAGCACAGCTAGCCAAAGTAATGGTTTGGAGATAAGGGAGATAAGGCAATTGCATGAAAAAAGAGGAACAGAAAATATCAGGAGGAACACAGACAAGAAAGAACAAAATGAAGGAAGAGAAGAATCCTCAGAATAAGAAAATCACAGAATGATAGGGGTTGGAAAAGATCTCTGGAGATCATCTAGTCCAGCCCCACTGCCAAAGCAGGTTGCACAGGATCGAATCCAGGTGGGTTTTGAAAGTCTCCAGAGAAGAAGACTCCAGAAACTCTGTCAGCCTGTTCGAGTGCTCCATCACCATCAAAATAAAGAGACAGAGTCAGATGAATGTGGAAAACATAGAAACCCCATTAAGAGATGACAAAAAAAGCACAAGGGCTCAGACAGGATTTGTGTACCCATATTTTAGCCATTTTCATGGTGTCCATTTTCAATTCCATGTTTTTAGAGGTATCTATCTGTTACAGAGAAGACCTAGGCAGTTAACAGAGATCAGACATCTTGCTTCCAAATTGCTCATTTAATCTCAGAGAAGCAGAATGGCATTGTGGAGAAAATTTCAAAGCTCAGCCACTTGTCAGCCTCTTCCATAAAGTTTTGCTTTAGGGCCTTGAGAACTTGAAATCACTCCCCATCAGGCTGACATATCACGATCTGTAATTATTACTGGCCTCTGAAAATTTCTCTGTTCTCAGGTACAGCAACACAAGGTGCTATGAACCCCCTTGCTGTTGCCATATCTCAGTCTCTATCAGGTAGGGAGCATAAACAAGTCAGGCAAAGCACTGCTTCTGCCTTTCATTCCTGAGAGACAAAGGAGGAACTCTTTTTTTTCTTGGAATAGTTCCACTGTTCTTTATTATTTATTTATAGTCACATATAAATAATATATATTCATATGTTGTATACTATATAATTCGTATATAAATTGTATACATGGATTTGTAATTTTATATATAAGCAAGTTGAGCTTTTAAGTCCCCTATGAATTCTTATCTTTCTATTAGTAAGGACATGCCTTATTGATGAAAATGGAAAGCAAAATACGTGAAAGGTTTCAACGTGTTAAAATACTGACGTTTTCAGCTTCTGGGGACCCAAGAGATAACAGAATCCATGCAATTGCACAGGCAACCCTGGGGGGCCCTGAGCAATATTTACAGCAGATGAGGTTTGCTTAGAATATAAAATGGAGATGAACATGGAGAAATTTGTGGAAAGTCTGATGAAAAAAGATTGCTGTGAAGATGCCGTATCTGTACTGCCACTTCTGGGCAGAATAGGAGTCCCTGAAGTTGTTCTCTTGTCACATGTGGCATATTGCTCTGTCTCAAGGGCAGAACACAACAGGACACAGGAGCACCTTAAGCCTGAAAAGTAAAAGAAGATCTTGCAGTGTGAAGTATGCAGCCAGAAAGAGATCACTTGATATCATTTGTCACAAGAAAAAATGCATAAACAGAAACCATATTTGCAAAAACCCCATGGTATTTCCATTCACAAGGAGGATTAATCACAGATACAGTTTCCTGACAAGTCAAAACTAAACATCAACCAGTAGAATTACAAGTCAAACAAGTCCAAAGAAACACAGTTGCCAGTACTATTGGAGACTGACCAGTTTCTCAAACATGAAGGGGATCCCCCAGGAGGACCAACCACAGGCCAGGCACACTGGGACCTGCATGCTGATTTACAGAGATGTAGGGTCTCCTCCTGCCCCCTGTGACAGCTTTGCTTTAAAGCTTTCTTTAAAGCTTACTTTAAAGCTCAATGAGCTTTCATACTCTGCACTGCAGAGACACTAATTGTGGCAAGGACACTCGTTGTCAATTGATAAAGTCTTATGGGCAAAACTAATTGTTGACAGTGTCCAGTAGAAAATGCACAGAATAAAGTAGAAGTGCATAGAATAAAGAGATGCCCACTCCTGGAGGAATTTCAAAAGCTATCTATGACAGAAGAAGAAAATGTTGCAAAAGTTACCAAAGTCTAACTTTGTGTCCCAAATTACCATCTAGGTGGAGATTTTTTGCAGACATGGCTGCACTTAAGGGGAGAAAGGAAGGCAGCATTTCCTGCACTAAGTCCCCAGTGCAGCCCAAGCCCTGGGTTAGCATGGAGAGGGAGTGAGGTTAGGCACACTGCATCACAGATGTGGTCAGCTCATTATGCATTATACATCACTGCATTATGCTCAGGTGAAAGTGGTCATGCGTGGGGTTAGTTCAGTACCAACACTTAGAGGAATTTCCTCTGAGCACTGCATCAGGACTCTGCCAATCTGTGGCAGCACTTTTGGTCTGTTTCACAGAGCTGAACATTGTCTGGTGGTGTATGCTATTCATCATAAAGAAAATAACTCTCAGAATTAAAAAAATCTTATTATTTGGACCATGAACACATAGAAAGTATTTATTTGGACAGGCATAACCTAGGTAAAGTGGAATCTAATTTCTATTTATTACAATGAGGCTATATATAAATTCTGAGAGTGTCCCATTTTGAAACAGAACATGGATGATGACTAGACAAATAATTGTCCTCTCAAGCCAAAGTCAGGACTTTGACAGTCAGAATATTTTAGTGTTCTACTATAAATCTTCCAAGTCTAAATAAAGGCTGAGATATCACATAACAAGTAATGACCTATTAATGCACATTGTATATTTTCTTCAGAGAAAGCTGATCTTATAAGATGATACTAATATTTGAATCATACTATTTTTTGACTAAAAACATGCCTCTTAATGGATGGATGCAACTACTATAATGCCGCCTTCTGATCATTTATTTTTTGGAATAAAATAATAGTGAAGCATAGCAACAATGTCTCAATGTCATCGAATGTACTTTGTCCCAGGCAAAAATCCAAGACATCATTTAGGAAACAATGGGCAAGTTTTGTTTGCATTATAGATCTTCAAAGAAGTGCAAATATCTCATTGAGTGGTGTACTTTAAATTTTGTCACAACAGACAATTCGATTTAAAGTAATTATCTTTAATCTGAAGAACATTCAGTACTGTATTTGTATCAACAGTAGAAACCAGCCTTAGCTTTGGAAAACAAATTATCCAACCTGTCCATTAGAGAAAGGATGGGTAAATAAGAGATCCAGTATCTATGCAAACAAGGGTATTTTCCTTTGAGTTTTTTTGAGTTAGGAGTTCAGAATCATGGGGAAAAATAATCAGATTTCAACATTAGTATGATATAGCTCTATTAGCAAGACAGTACCAACAATGGAGCCATCAATACTTTCAAACTTAGGTAACAAAAAGGAAAAGGGAGCTCTCCTGTTGGGATTACAGTCAAACTCCTGAAAGTGCCATTGTGTCTTTAACAAACAGTCCTCAATTACAACTGCTACCAAACTGTTTAATGAAGTGATGGGCCCAGGGCAGGTGGTGGTACAGGGATGTCTGAAGCTGGAGAGGACTGGTAAGGATGCAGGAATGATGTGCAGTACTGCCATCAGCAGAGACAAGCACTACCAATTTCCTGTGTAAAGCAAACAGAAAATTCATCCTGTTCCTCTTGCCTCTACACAATTGCTTCCTATTTTTAAACTGGGTTTTGATGCTGACTACAAAAGCATGTAGTAATAACCGGAAATTGCAAAATTCTTCATTTGGTGGGTTTGTACAAGCTTTGGAAAGCTGCTTAGACACTGAATTCCTTCTGACATGAATGGATTGAGGTGCCTGAGTGCCTCAGGACCTAATGGTTTTCTCTTGCAGGTTTCACAGTTCTCTCTTGCCTGGCAACCCCAGAAAATCCCCTAGAGGGGGATTATATCCCAAGAGGGGCAACTGGACAGGATGGCAAAACCTTTTCACTCATTTGGGACAGGCTGGCCCAGGGGGGCACAGCAAGCATCCTTTCCACTCTGCCTCATGACTGCTCTGCCAGGGCTGTCAACTGTTGCCCACAGGAGGGGTTTGCCTGGAGGGGACGGTGCATCTGGACACGTGTGTGTCCCCCAGCAAGCATCTCCTGCCTCTTACCTACATCAAAGGATTTGCAGCAACACTTGATGTTTGTTGACTGAGAGGTTGTTACCTGTGCACTCATGGCATGCAATTTAAAAGGAACACCCTTTCCTCAAATTTAATGAGTTTGTTTAATGGTATCATGAGGCCTAGCCAGTTATTTGCAATTTGTGTACAGTTTGTTTTGGTGATCTCCTAGGTCCCCAGATAAAACACCCAGTTGTCTGAAATGGAAGCACAATAATGCAGCTGTATTGGTGAATCAGGGAAATTAGCAAGAAACCAATTCCGTCTTACACCATGCTTTGCTTGAAATCTATCCTGCAAGATTTTGCTTGGAAGATCAAGTACAATTGCTGCTGCTAATGGTGGAAGGCGACAAGCATGCTGTTCAGTCAGCCATCATGTGCAGAAATCTTGCACAGCCCTGTTTGTGTTCCTTGTCCCAGAAGGGACGGCTGGTGCCACTCCCGCTGCTCTCCCTTATTTGCTCAATGTTGTCTCTGGGCAGTATTCCCTCTACTAATTCCAGCTGAAGTCACCTCCTGAGCTGACAAAGCTGGCCAGTAGATTGCCCTGCCCAGACTGCTGTCATTGCTCATTCCTCTTGCCAGAATTTTCTTTTTTTTTTTTTTTTTTTTTTCACATTTGGCCAACCAATAAGTAAAAACTTTGTCTTCCAAGCAGAGGTGAGGTCATGCAGATATTGAACAGAGCTGGGAGTCTGAATGAGCCAGTTATGTCAGCCAGTTAATAACTTCACTGTTGTCATTCATTTGTCATTCATCCAGAAGAATCCAAAAGTGCTTTACATTCTTTACAACCAGATGACAAACTTCTTGCTAATGGGGGTACTTCATACACTGCTGAAAGCCTGTCACTCCTTGAAAGCAGTGAAGAGCTGCTTGGTGTCCCCTGCCACACTGCTCTTTCAGGACAAGGAGGCAAAGACCATGCAGGGTAATAGAAGCAGACAGGGATTTTGGTGCTGTGGACAGGGATTGCCAATTTGCCTGCTTGGAACTTGTCCTGCAGACCCAGACTAATGCTTCCCACTGGTACAGAGCACAGCAGAAATTGATCATCATGTTGGGGCCACCACCTCAATGGAACAGAGCCCTCTGATGCTGAGCAAGGACCCTGACCTGCACTGCCTGGGGTTCTCAGTAACCTGGGCATGTGAATAAGGACTTGACTATGTCTCAGGGAGTTTATGGAAATTATTATATAGAAATTCAATATCCAGAATCACTTTCTCCTCTTCATAAATAGGGGAAATATCACTGTCTGGGCTACCTCAGAGTTACTTTGTATGGAGGAATTAATTCAGCTTTGCTTGAGAAAGGCTCAGAACAAAATGGTGCATGTACCACCATGGTACATGTTATTTCTCTGCAATTAAAGAGAGAGAAGCTGCATGAGTGAGTACACAGCACATTAATTTTCCAACACAAATAGCAGTACACAGTTTGTTCAGTAGATTTTTATGTCTGTCCTTTCTGGCATCTCTGCTCCAGGAACACTCTGCAATATTTTCAGATGTGTCTGCAGTCAAGAATTGAGTAAGACAGCTTTTTCTACGACAGACACTGTTTGTTGAATGGCTTTTTTAGTGAAACAAAGTAGTGAGCACTTGTCTGAAGTTTTCACATTGACTGTTGTTTCCCTGTGAGCTGAGATATGGGTCAGTACAGCTCCGTGGGGTGTTTGCATGTGAGTCTTAGAGCATTGTGCTCTGAATGTGGGGGGCTTGTGTCCCCTGGAGCTTGCTTAGGCCTGGTGAGGAAAGGCATGCTAAAGAAGAGGCCACACTGATGACTTTGGGCCAGCTTCCAATTCAGTGCAGAGCCCTTCCCTGACATGGGCACTGACTCATCCTAGCTTTTCCCCTGTCCTTACACATATCCCAGCTCACTAGTAGTCTTTTGCCCATCCTCACCCCTGGGAACCTCCTTGTCTTCCCCCAGCACCCTCTTCATTTCTCAAAAGTTTTATCACAGTCCTTTCCCCAAGGAGCCCATCCTGCCACTGTCTCCAAAAGCAGCTTCAAACACACTGCTGTGAAGTCCTCAGTTAGCAATTCATAAGCGGTTGAAAAATTGAGGGTTTTTTTTTTCCTCCACCTGTGAAAGTAAGAGTAACTTGCTTTGGTAAATACCTCTCAACAATATCTACAGAGCTCGCAGCTGCTGTATGAGTTTCTGCAGTTCATGGAAGGCAAATCCAAGTCCTCTGCAATCTGTGAAAAAATATCCAGAGGGCTTCAAAGCAACTTTGAAAAGCTTTGGCTCACCCTTTTCCTAATGTCTACTTCCTGGAGGAAAGCCTTTACTCACTAGACTGAGATGGTGAAATCCTTGTCAAAATCAATAAAGCAACAGTCTAGGAGGTTCCTCCAGTGCATTGGTGATAACTTCTTGATGCAAATGGTAGAGGATCCAGCTAGGGGGGAGCAATGCTGGATCTTATCCTCACCAACAAGGAGGGTCTGGTTGAAGCAGTGAAGGTTGAGGCCTTAGTGATCATGAGATGGTGGAGTTCAAGATCTTGTCTGACAGAAATAAGATATCAAGCAGGACTACAACCCTGAATTTCAGGAGGGACAACTTTGGCCTTTTCAAGCAATTGCTGGGTGAAATATCATGGTACAGGGTACTAGAGGGTAGAGGGGCCCACGATAGTTGGTTGACATTTAAGGACCTCTTTTTCGAAGCTCAAGATCAGTGCATCCCAGCAAGTGGTAAATCAAGAAAGGGAGCCAGGAGACCTGCATGGTTAAGTAAGGAACTGCTGAGCAAACTTAAGTGGAAGAAGAGAGTCTACAGATCACAGAAGGAGGGTCTGGCCACTTGGGAGGAGTATAGGACTGTTGTCAGAGGATGTAGGGAGGTAACAAAGAAGGCTAAGGCCTCGCTGGAATTCAACCTTGCAAGGGAAGTCAAGGATAACAAAAAGAGCTTCTTCAAATATATTGCAGGAAAAGCTAAGGTTAGAGGCAAGGTAGGACTTCTGCTGAATGAGGCGGGTGCCCTGGTGACAGAAAACACAAAGAAGGCAGAGATACTAAATGCCTTCTTTGTCTCTGTCTATGCTGCTGGAGACTGTCCTCAGGAGCCCCTGATGCCTGAGGCACCAGAGGACAGCATGACAAAGGAGTCTTCCCTGGTTGATGAGGACTGGGTTAAAGAACAGTTGAGTAATCTGGACATCCATAAATCCATGGGTCCTGATGGCATGCACCCACCAGTGCTGAGGGATCTGGCACAGGTCACTCTGCCAGACCACTCTCCACCATCTTCAGTAAGTCATGGCAGACAGGAGAGGTGCCTGCGGACTGGAGGAGGGCAAACAATCACTACAATCTTCAAAAGGGGTAAGAAGGAGGACCCAGGTAACTATAGACCGGTCAGCCTCACCTGCATCCCCGGAAAGGTAATGGAGTAACTTATCCTTAGCACTATCCTTAGTCATATCAAGGACAAGGGTGTCATTAGGAGCAGTCAACATGGGTTTACCAAGTCATGTTTAACCAACTTGATAGACTTTTATGAGGACATAACCAGGTGGATAGATGATGGTAGAGCAGTGGATGTGCTTTATCTTGATTTCAGTAAGGCAGTTGATACTGTCTCCCACAGCATCCTTCTGGCTAAACTGAGGCAGTGTGGTCTGTATGATCAGGTAGTGAGGTGGATTGGGAACTGGTTGAAGGAAAGAAGTGAGAGAGCTGTGGTCAATGGGATGGAGTCTAGTTGGAGGCCTGTAACTAGTGGGGTCCCACAAGGGTCGGTGCTGGGACCAGTTCTGTTCAACATAGTCATCAATGACCTGGATTAGGGCACAGAGTGCACTGTCAGGAAGTCTGCTGATGACACCAAACTGGGTGGAGTGGCTGACACAAGAGAAGGTTGTGCTGCCATTCAGCAAGACTTGGACAGGCTGGAGGGTTGGGCAGGAAGGAGATTAATGAAATCCAGCAAGGGCAAGTGCAGAGTCCTGCACCTGGGAAAGAACAACCACAGGTATCAGTATAGGTTGGGGACTGAGCTGTTGGAAGGCAGTGAAGGGGAAAAGGACCTGGGGGTCCTGGTTGATGGGAGGCTGACCATGAGCCAGCAGTGTGCTCTTGTGGCCAAGAGGGCCAATGCCATTCTGGGGTGTATTAGAAGGGGTGTGGCTAGTAGGTTGAGAGAGGTTCTCCTGCCCCTCTACTCTGCCCTGGTAAGGCCGCATCTGGAGCACTGTGTCCAGTTCTGGGCCCCCCAGTTTAAGAGGGACATAGAACTGCTTGAGAGAGGCTTGTGCAGAGGCATGAAGATGACTAAAGGAATGGAACATCTCTCTTATGAGGAAAGACTGAGGGAGCTGGGGCTCTATTGCTTTCAGAAGAGGAGACTGAGGGGTGACCTCATCAATGTTTATAAATATATAAAGGATGAGTGCCAGGAGGATGGAGCCAGGCTCTTCTTGGTGATGCGCGATGAAAGGACAAGGGGCAATGGGTGGAAGTTGAGGCATAGGAAGTTTCATGCAAACTTGAGGAGGAACTTTTTCACAGTGAGGGTGACGTAACACTGGAACAGGCTGCCCAGGGGGGTTCTGGAGTCTCCCTCTCTGGAGAAATTCAAAAGCCACCTGGACACAGTGATTCCTGTGTGATCTGATCTAGGTGATCCTGCTCTAGCAGGGGGGTTGGACTAGATGATCTTTCAAGGTCCCTTACAACCCCTGACATTCTGTGATTCTGTGACCTACAATTGCCCTAGGTGTCCTTTCTTGATTTATTTTTTTTCTTTTTTTTGTCTTTGTATGTTAGTGGAAGTTCTCTTGGTAAGTGAACTCTGCTTTCCTATGACTTACTTTATACTCCTCTGTAAGAAGTGATGCAAAAGATGATGTAATACTGCATTTGATTAGTAGTAGTGCTCTTATTAATAATGATAAGCAAGAACTGGTGGGTGGAAGGGCTCTGGAACTTTCCTCAGTAAATCTTTCTACTGCAGTTTTGTTTCCTGTCATGTGGTGTATCTTAAAGCTAACAAAAAAACCCTGGCAAGCTTTTAGGGAAATTCCTAGAATTAGTTATGATAGAATTACAGTTAATTCCAGAGTTAATCAAAAGGAAAAATACCCACAGAAAATACTTTATTATTCTTTTGTTTTTTGAGAATTGTGAATACCAATATTTTTCAGCTGACACAAAAATATTTGTCTTGGAAAATGGATCTTGTATTCTGCTTTGCTTTTACATCCTGGACTCTCCTGACACACTGTATTTGCTGTGTTGAATTACACTTTTCCCTGAGGGAAATGAGCTGGTGTGATGGGATCACAGTTGCAATGCAGCAATGAAGATGGGACATGATCTGTGATATAGCATATGTTTGTCTTGGAAGAAATACATTTAATCAAAGCCATTTTTCATGAAAATGTATCTTCAAAAGGACATGTAGGGACTTGACATTAATGTAATTGACCCCATGGGTCCTGCTTCCATTTCTGAAAGCTTCTGGAAAGGAACAAGTATTGGTTTGGGTTGCTTCAGTGGGTTAGCAAATATTTGGGGCACAGTATCTAACACTCAATGAAGTGTAGGATTAGAAAGAATTTTGGTGAAGTAAAAAATATGTAGATTCTTCCTATCTCTACAGTCTCCACTGTTTCATTTCTATTTCCTTCTTCTTTGCTTCCAGTCTGTAACACAAGAGCTGGACAGACTGAGACACTTATTCCCACAGGTAGATGTTTGAGAAGAATCCACATTGGTCTTGTCTTCTGGGTTCCACCACACTTGTGTCTCAGGAAGTGAATGTGCCATTCAAATTCTCTCTGAATGAAAAATAAAGCTATTACAGGGGACATGATACCTGTTATTTCCCTCTAGCTCCATATATTTATTGTTGTTTAATCTGAAGGGAGAATGCCCAGCCTCAGCACACATTTCAGTCAAGCTTTCTTGCAGTTTTGATTCGTATCTGCAGAGTAACTGCTGAAAACACAGCTACTTTCTCAAACCTGATGTTAAATGCCACCTTAGGTGTTCACTTATGACAGTATTTGATCACTTACGACAGTTCTGCTTCCAGCTCTGTGAGATGTGTTATCTACATTCAGTACAGCCAGTGGCTATTCCTCCTTACCAAAGGGCAATAACCAATTGCTAGTGCCTACTTGGCAGCCCATTGTAAGCAGGATACCCTGAAGGTTGATACTGGGACCCATATTGTTCAATGTCTTTCTCAATTACCTGGAAAATAACTGAGAATACACTCTACAAACTGAAGATGACACTAGACCAAAAGAGCAGCTTTGATACTGAAAGACAAAACTTCAGCCCAGAGACACTTGGATATATGTGCTGATGGGTACACTGCAGACTTGTGAAGTTCACCAAGGACAAGCATGAAGTTCTGGAGCTGGAGTGGAATAACCTGATGCATTAGTACAGGCTGGGCAGTGACAGGCTGAACAGCACCTGGATGAAAAGGACCAAGAAGTTAGGTGAATGCTAGAGCTAATAGTAACCAGCTGTGCTCCTACTGTGGATAAAGCTGAGTCTCCAGTTCAAAGGTAATATAGAGAAACTGGAGAAAATCCAATGGAGTGCTCCAAGATGTTGGAACATAAAGCACAGAACCTGTAAGAAGAAGCTGAGGTGGCAGGGTTTGTTTAATCTGATGAATAGGAGGAAAAGGACTTATCGATAACAGCTTAAATGTTCTTAAAGGGAAATTACTTAGAGACAAAATTCTCTTAGCTGCAGTAGATGATATGACAAGGGACAGCAAAAAGCAAATAGCAACAAGCAGCATCACAGATTGTCTAGGATAAGCGTTAAGAAAAACACTTTCACTGGAGTGAGTTGCCTGGGGAGGTGTTCAAATCACCACCCTGGAAGATTTGCACCACCTGGATAAATAAAGCTGCAATTGGCCTGATCTAGTGCTGGTGGTAGGCCTCTTTGAGAAGGAGGTCAGACTAGAGACCCTCAGAGGTTCACTTGCCATTTCTATGGCTATTTGACTCCATCACAAACTCACATTTGGAGATGGAAGTCCATTGTCCCATATACACATGGGAGAAATCTCTGGGCTTTCCTGCCTTCAAGCTCAGTACCGTCCCCCTTCTCCTGCCCTGGACTGGCAACACTGATTTGATGGTGTCTCATAAAAGGTCTATGATTACCTTTGAGTCAAAGATTAATTTGGTGACAGTCATCAGTTGCTTCCAGAATTTACAGCTAGAAAGTTTTCTATTGGTTAGATCTCTCATGCATCCTTGCCTGGTGGAAATCAGCAGACATGCTTATTTCTCTTAAGTCCCGTTTCAAGCCTGGCCTTTAAAACTGATTATGAAGTTCATTTAATCAGCCTAGACACTAGCTGCTGACTGGAAGTGTAGCAATCTCAAAGCCATCTTGTGCAAAGAAACAGATAAGACAAGCAGAACTTGAATGGAGTTTGATGCAGGAAGGTGTTGAAGATTGCTTGTTCCATCTGCTCTATGATTAATATTATGTTAGTGCCTGATGAATGCACACAAGAGCAACATCACTCTAAAATACTCCCCAAAACAAAACCCACGGGCCCGTTGATTTTACCTTCCTAATATGTCCCAGATGCTTTTCACTACTGAAAGCCATCTGTTCCTATCCATTATCAGAAAATCTGCTTTTGATAGTGTCTTTTCACTGGGCTTTAATATGTGAAAAGGGCATTCTGAACTTTTTTTTAATTAAATAGATAAAGCTTCAAACAGCTCCTCCAGATGACCTGCATACCCTGCAGCCTTGGCAAATTTGCTTATGTAATTTACTAAGGGTGGCATTACCTGCAGTGCTGATAAAGGTCCCATTTCCAAACTGTTGTTTAACAGTTAGTCTTTAAATCCCTGCAAGACCTGCTATTGAAAGACTGCTTTTTTTGTCATCCGTCTTATATATACACCATCTTATTCTTGGGTATACCCAAGAATAATTAATAAGAAATTTGTTCACTTCAGCTGCTAAAACCCCAAACTGATTTTGCTTTATAATTCAAGTCAAATTCCAGCATCCAGTAGTAAAATCTTTGCATTATTCAGCATCCTAGTTACAGGCCATTTTGTATTTTGTAATCAGCAAAATAAAACCTACTGACTGATTTCGTTTTGAGAAACAGCAGGATAATTTACTGCAAAGTCATGAGTATAATGTATCATGTGAAAAGAAAATTAATGTAGATTAATTAGGACAAATGCTTTCTGCATAGGATTGTTCCATACATGATATGCTTACTTCCCTTCTCAGGTTTAAAATATTTTCAAGACAAATCTGGAAATTAAAGTAGAGGCTGTGAATACTGATTTGATAGTGGGGTGTAAAAAGTCACAATAGCCGGCCTGATTTAAGATACCTAATTCTGTGTCCATTTAACTCCATTAGTAAATAGATCATAGAATCATAGAATCGTAGAATCATAGAATCATTACGGTTGGAAAGGACCTCCAGGGTCATCAAGTCCAACCTTTGTCCTAGCATTTCTCAACCACTACACCATATCCTCAAGCTCCACATCTAATCGTTCTTTAAACACCTCCAGGGATGGTGACTCCACCACCTCCCTGGGCAGCCTGTTCCAGTGCCTAACTACCCTCTCAGTGAAGAATTTCCTCCTAATATCTAATCTAAACTTCCCCTGACGCAACTTTAGTCCATTCCCCCTCGTCCTATCATTACTAATTTGAGAGAAGAGACCAACAGCAGCCTCTCTACAACCTCCTTTTAGGTAGTTGTAGAGGGCAATAAGGTCTCCTCTCAGCCTCCTCTTCTCCAGACTAAACAAACCCAGTTCCCTCAGCCGCTCCTCATAGGGCATGCTTTCCAGCCCTTTCACCAGCTTTGTTGCCCTCCTCTGCACTCGCTCCAGCACCTCAAGGTCCCTCCTGTACTGTGGTGACCAAAACTGGACACAGTACTCAAGGTGTGGTCTCACAAGTGCCGAGTATAGAGGTACGATCACCTCCCTACTCCTACTGGTCACACCGTTTCTGATCCAGGCCAGGATGCCATTGGCCTTCTTGGCCACCTGGGCACACTGCTGGCTCATGTTCAGCCGGCTGTTGACCAACACCCCCAGGTCCTTTTCTGCCAGGCAGCTCTCCAGCCACTCCTCCCCAAGCCTGTAGCGTTGCTGGGGGTTGTTGTGACCGAACTGCATGACGCGGCACTTGGCTTTGTTAAACTCCATACAATTGAGCTCAGCCCATCTCTCCAGCCTGTCCAGACCCCGCTGCAGAGCCTTCCTACCCTCAAGCAGATCGACATTTGTGCTTAATCTTGTGTCATCTGCAAATTTACTGAGGGTACATTCAATTCCCTCATCCAGGTCATTGATGAATATATTAAACAAGACGGGTCCCAAAACTGAGCCCTGAGGGACACCGCTTGTGACTGGTTGCCAACTGGATTTTACTCTGTTCACCACCACCCTCTGGGCTCGGCCATCCAGCCAGTTTCTAACCCAGCGAAGAGTCCTCCTGTCTATGCCATGACCTGCCAGCTTCTCCAGCAGAATGCTGTGGGAAATGGTGTCAAATGCCTTCCTGAAGTCCAGGTAGACAACATCCACCGCCTTGCCCTCATCCACTAGGCGGGTCACCTGGTCATAGAAGGAGATCAGGTTGGTTAAACAGGACTTGTCCTTCATGAACCCATGTTGGCTGGGCCTGATCTCCCCATTGTCCTGCACTTGCTGTGTGATCACCCTCAAAATGAACTGTTCCATAATCTTTCCTGGGACCGA
This sequence comes from Todiramphus chloris collaris, assembly GCA_025345505.1. Lineage (NCBI taxonomy): Eukaryota > Metazoa > Chordata > Aves > Coraciiformes > Alcedinidae > Todiramphus > Todiramphus chloris. Next base: position 8,532,432 of record JANVCC010010204.1, read on the forward strand.
GGTCAGGCTGACAGGCCTGTAGTTCCCTGGATCATCCTTCCTGCCCTTCTTATAGACAGCTGTCATATTGGCAAGTCTCCAGTCATCTGGGACCTCCCCAGTTGATCAGGATCACTGATAAATGATGGAGAGAGGCTTGGTAAGTTCCACTGCCAGTTCCCTCAGCACTATCGGGTGGATCCCATCTGGCCCCATAGACTTGTGGGTTTCCAGTTGGCTTAGAAGATCTTTAACTACCACTTCCTGGATTATAAGGGGACTGTTCTGGTCTCCATCCCTATCTTCCAGCTCAGGGGATTGAATGCCATGAGGATAACCAGACTGACTATTAAAGACTGAGGCAAAGAAAGCATTAAGTACCTCAGCCTTTTCCTCATCCTTGATAACAGTGTTCCCCCTTGCATCCAGTAAGGGATGGAGATTTTCCCTAGTTCTTTTTTTGTTATTAATATATTTGTAAAAACTCTTTTTGTTGTCTCTTGCAGCGGTGGCCAGGCTGAGTTCTAGTTGAGCTTTTGCTCCCCTAATATTCTTTCTACACAACCTACCTAAATCCCTGTACTCTTCTTGAGTAGCCTGTCCCTTCTTCCAAAGGTGGTAGACTCTCCTCTTCCTCCTAAGGTCCGCCAGAAGCTCCCCATTTAGCCAGGCCAGTCGTTTTCCCCGCCTGTTTGTCTTACGACACATGGGGACAGCCTGCTCCTGGGCCTTTAAGAGTTCCTTTTTAAAAACAGTCCAGCCTTCCTGGACCCTCTTGCCCTCTAGGACTGTACTCCAAGGGACTTTCTCAACCAGTGTCCTAAACAGATCACACTCATCAAGACAGAAAAGCCAAAACCAGCTAATAGACTGAAGTATCCAGTTCAGCACGTAGAAGGATGAACCTGTTTGTGTCTTTATTCCTTGGCTGTAATAGCTCTCTAATGCTTTACTGGTAGGTAAAACAAATGAACAGGACTATTGTTCTCATTTCATTAGATAGTTGGTTTTTTTTAAATATGTTGTGTCAGATGTAATATAGGTCACAAATTAAGTGGATTTCTTATAAACCAATAGTTCTCAAGGGTTTTTTGTGCATCCCCTTCCTCTGTTTTGTGCAGTGTTTGTACTTGCTCTCCTCAGACTGAGCAATATCTCAGTTCCACTGAACCAGGGCAGGCTGGCTGTAGAGTGGGTCACATGCTCCTGCCCTGCAGGTGTCCAGTGGCTGGTCTACTGCCAACAGTTAGGATCAACTAGCTGGTCCTTGGCTAATCCAAGTTATGATAAAAATCAATAAATAGTCACTCATTTTCTTCAGTCTGGTAGCTGTAAGGTAAAAAAGTAGAAAGTCGGGGGTTTTTTTAAATAAAACTTTAGAGGAATGAGCACTAGAAATGAGGGAAGCAACTCTTTCCCATGCATCTTTTCAAACAGAAGATGCTTTATCTGTGAGCAAACTGTGACTCAAGAAATAAAAAGGAGACTAGTCATCACAGAATACACCAAGGATGGTAAGAATGTTCCTTAGTCAGCTCCTTATTTTGGTACACGATTATGCAAGAATATCACTATGATTAGCTGCTTCTGTTAATTTTCTTTTCAAAAATTGTGGTATAAGAAATACACTGAAAATTTGGTCTGAAAAAGGAACAATCTTGATCATGAAAAAAATACACCTAACTAAAGCAAGCAAAGAAGAAGAAGCTTTTCATCTCTTTTCATCACTGGCTTGTCAACAACCAAAGGTTTATTTTGGGTCTTAGTAGTTTATACAGTTCCTAAAGTTTGTAGCGCTAGGTAATTTCTCTGATTGATTTGTTTGCTGCCTCTCAAGCATGGGATGGTGTTTGTTTAGTAGAGTCTGGTCAGTATGAGGTTTGCTTTTCAAACAAATTAGTAACAATGGTAGTAAAATACTTTCCACTTCTAAATATCCTTTCATCTGAGATGCCAAAGCACTTTGCACAATTTAAATGCTTCTCACAACACCAAACTTCAGGTATGGATTATTATCCTGATGATGGCAGCGATCAGAACACAGGAACAGAGTGAGAAAGTGGTTTGCTCATGCCACTGTCAAAAAAAAGGAAACATAATCTGGGGCAGAAGTTCTGCCCACATAGTCTAGAGGGAAACAAATGTGATTTATCTGCAAATCTACTGTCCTCTGTGTGTTGGTGCTGAGACAATGCCTATCTTTTTTTCTATGTCAACCATCATGCCAGCTGTGTTTTTTAAAGGTGTATTAGTGATGTTGAGTATTCAAGGGCAAATACAATTTTCATAGAAAACAGCCTCTTTCCAAACAGGAAACATTCATATTCAAGAATGAGGGAGAAAACAAAAAAGCTCATTGCTAAAAATCACCTGAATTCCCATTTCAAAGTGCCAAGTGCATCTTATTCTAATAAGTAGGGACAACCATGCTCCTGGTCATTATGGGTAGCTGCATTGGGTAAGAAGGTACTTGAAAGAAAAGTATTTTCTCTCTCCTCATCTCCTCTTGTGACACCTGCCAGGTGCCAAAGTGTTTAAACTCCCCTACAACTTGGATTTTAGAACAGTGAAGTTTCAAGAGAGTTGTCAGAGCCCAAACTGCTATTGCAGTCACTACATAAACGGCTACTTTCAATGTAAATCAAGATAAACAGAACATATCCTAAAGGATTTAATCTAGTGAGACTGCGTAGACTGAGCAGAAGCCTTCTGCAAACACCCTCACTATTTTGTGCTGCTTCAATGGCGGTGCTGGAGCACAGGGTGCAGGCAAGTTCAGCAATGACAGTTGGGCAGCAAGGGTCAATTTGCACCACGCCGTGAGCTGGGGAAGAGGCTTCAGAGGTCCTGTGGTCTGTAACTCGAATGCTGAATGTCCATGTTGCTGCCTACCTGCCTGCAAATGGGTCTCAAAGCCTGCACGACTGGGATATGCTTGGCTCTGTCTTGCATCTACCCAGAATGTATGATGAGACATGTTGGAGCCTGTGAGACAAAAGAAATGCTGTGTGGCTTATTGTCTCCAGAGTCTGCTGGAATTTACACTATGGTGATCTCTTAGATGTTGTGTCTAAAGGGATGGACCATAGACAGTAAATATGCCCAGCCTTGAGACAGACTTCAAACCAAGTTTAATGAGCCAAGTGAGAAACTTGGTTTGTTCCACTAGATACACTTTCTGAAACACTGTATCTTGAAGTAGTAAGTGTGGCTGTTACCAGCATCCTTATCCCAGATAAACTGTGTGCTTCTCATTCTGCACTTCAGCTGCTTGAAGTTCAGGAACAGGCCACCAGCAGACATAATGGATGATGGAGGAAGGTCATGCCATCCCTCCTTCCTTTACCACTGTATTGCTGGCTAAGAGATTTTGAGAGTACCAGGCTTTGCTATAGCCTGTCCAGTTCAGCAGATTATTTTCTGGTTCTCAGCATGGTGGGCTTTTTATTTTTGGGTTTAACATAACAGAAAAAGGTAGGAAAATTGTAGCAGAAACTACTCAGTGAGCTTTTTGCTATTACTTTTCAGCAGATACCAAGAAATCCATTTGGATTTCCCAGTAACTGAAAGGCATCCTCTGTTTCCCAATGTCATTGGGATACTGCTGGATTTTCTGCTCTAATGGCAATTATCTCAGTGGAACAGCAGTTTCCCCCCTCCGATCTGTGCTCTGTGCTGAAACAAAGAGGAAACTTGTGTCTGCTTGTTTTATGCAGCTTGACCCCCAGCCGGAAAATTTTATGATTTGTGTGGCAATGAAAGGCAAAGAAAGGGGAAAAAAGCAAGAGCACAGGGAAGACAAGAAGAAAGAAGCTTCACCTTTCCAAAGCTGCCCTAGGACTGACCGCAACTCAGCTAGGGCTGATTTGTGGACATTGAGTAAGCGAATACAAAAGCATCAGGGAAAAGGCACAAAAGCCTCTCCTTATAGACTGACAGCTTGTTAAGGACCATTATTAATACAAGTTCAACTTAAACGACAGGGTCACCTATATGCTGCTGTTTGAGCTCTCTGCCCTAGTCTAACAGTATCTTGCCACATTTTTATTCATAGGATTTATCTGCTGGGCACATAATCCTGAATAAAACAACATCTATCCTCTGTTAGCTGAATATATAGACTCTGCACTAACTCATCACTGTCTAAAAGGACACCATAAGCGCTACTATTGCCTCTCATCTTTAGTGGAAGGAATAATCACTTGGATAAGAATCTGCCCTTTGTTTGAACTTTAAAAGACACATTTCATTAAGAAAATGAAATTAATTTGTGGCAAGGGACTACTTTAGAAATATTGCAGTGACCAATTATCTACAGGCATTTTTGCAGCCGTATAATATAGCATCTGTGTCCTAGGAATGCTGTAATCCAGGATGATGACTGGTCTCCTGCAGAACCTGACAAACGGAAGAACCATTCCTTGTCTCCAAAATAATAGGACAATGGCTTAACAGAAGACAATTTACCAATCCAGTGAAATAGTTTAGTTTAATGTTTAGTGTTGTTAATCCATACTTTACAAGTTCTTAACCTAATTACCCTTATCTTAATACCTTCTTTTTGTGAAGAACTTTAATGAGACCTTTCCACAGAAGCTTCAATTAAATTAGGCATTAACATTTTGAAACATATAGATGAAATATGATGAGCATTGTATGTATGGGTGAGATAAAGAAAGGGAAAAGGCATGTTTCTTGAGCAGTATAATCTGTTATTTGATTATCAGAGGCCTCCCTACTGACAATTCCTGTTAAACAGCAAGATATTAAGTGCTTTGCTTTTCTGCCAGAAACAAATGAAGAAGAATAACTGAACTGAACATGCACCTCCAGTCTCTGTTATATCCCAGCAGCATCCCATAAAGGAGGAATATACAGAATGGAAAGTTAAGAGTAAGGTGATCTAGTCCACTGTTGTCTCACTTTTTCCCTTACTAAGAAGCTGTGCAAAGTCTCTGGCTCCTGCACATCAGTAGCAACAGAGGACTGCTTAATTTAACCAGCCTGTCCTGGAGTTTTACAGTCTGTCAGATTTTGGATGAAAGATAATCCTTGTTTTAGAAAACCACTTATTTTCTCCTTCAGTAACCAATTTAAATAAACAGTAAAAACTGATGACAGAGTGAAGACAAAAAAGGTAAATAAGAAGTGCAGCAGATATAAATGAGCATGAATCTATTAACTTCAGGGGAGCTGCACCAGTATGGACAAACTGAGGTTATCATCATTGTTATCATTTGAGAATGTGGCATTCTTTCTGGGAGAAGTTTTATCTGCAAGTGTTTACTTATTACCTTTTTCCTACTTAGCCCATGTTTTCTTTGTGTTCTTTTGTCATCTCCTCTAAAATAATGAAGCTTTCTCCCTTTTAGGTGCTGAAGTGAAGCATTGTGCAAATTTAACAGTGGTCAGAGTCAGAAAAGAGGCCACTGGTATATTGTCACTCTTCCGTAATATTTGTGCATTAAAAGAAAATCTAAGAAACTAAATAATTTAGTTAAAAAAAAAAAAAAAAAGTTTGTGTGAGTTTAAGGCTGCTGAAGGGCAACCTTAATTTATGTGCCAATAAGTTACACAAATATTTTCTCTACTATTCAATTAAGAACAAGTTGTTTCCTTGGCAACGGCCACATTACATGGAAATTACCCTGGCTCAGAGTTCCAGCAGAGTACTTTCCCTAAGAAAGGAACATACTCATCTATCATGTAAATGTCTAATTTGTACATGGTTTTGAGAGAGAGGGAAGAAAATGGAATTTCTGGCAAATTAGCACAGTCCTTCTCTTTCACTGGTGTCAGATCCATTCTTTTTTTCAGTGGTTTTCTCCTGCCTTTTATTTATATCTTCATGATAACTTGTCTATTAAAGTTGTAAAAGGGTAGGATTGTGAGCTGGGTGTATTAAAAACTGCAAGGAGTGTAGGCCACTGGTGAAAAGGATGTCTGGGGTGTCTGGTTTGAAAGCAGGAAGGTGGCAGTCTTCTTCCATGCAGAGTTGGTACTGGAAGTGTGCTCTGTGGTTCAGTTTTGATGCTGGTGATTAGTCTTCTACAGACAAAAATAAAGAATTTCAGCCTGATTACACATCAATTTGCTATTTCCTTTTAAGCTATCATGTTTCTCAGTGTCGCGATTACTCTGTTCCATGATGCTTGTCAGGCTCCTTGCATGCAGGTCCCTGTGGAGATGTGTGGCCAGTGCATATCTGGGAGCAAGCTGAGCATGGCTATGGCTGTGCTAGGAGCCCTCTCAACCTCCTGAGGCATTGCCCAAAACAAACTGAAAATCTGCAGTCAGAGCCAAGCCTAAACATCATCTCTGGGTGTGGAAACGCACAGCTCTGTAGCAAGAAGGAAAGTCTGCCCCACCTTCACCTCAGAGGGAATGCCGTGTTCCCTTTCTATACCCTCCTGCTCTCTTCCCATTGAAGGCTGTGACTGGCTTCCCCAGGAAAGTCCTGGCTCTGTTCTGCCATTTGTATAACCTTGCCAGGTATTTGGTGATGCCAGGTTTAATATCCAAGGGAATGTTTCTGCAAAGCTGAAACAAAACCTGTCCTATTGTTTTCACCCTGTGGTTTACATTCAATCCATACATCAGTTTTAGGTTTTTAAGATGTTGTTTTACAGATTTTTTCACTATACCTCTGCCTATCAACAGCATGAAGCTGGAATTCATTCTTCAGACATTTTTGCAGCATTCTACACCTGGAAAAGACTCTTATTAACCACTCTTCAAACTTATACACTCGTTGAAATCACACATCTCCTTGTATTTGAAGATATTTCACAGGAAGATTTTGAGCAGGAAGACACTGAAGATACTGATTTGAAAATATTTCACAGGAAGATTTTACAGGAGATTGACTGGTGGAGCCAGGTTCTGCCCCCTCTGAAACAGAAACAGGGGCACCTCTCTGGTAGCACCCAGGAAGAGAGGGCCCCTGCATTCTGCTCACATAAGACCTGAGGCAGTAACCAGGACAAGGGGAGTGAGTGGAGGATAGTGCAAGGACAAGGCAGCAGAGGATCTTCTACCTTGCCTACCTCTCCCCCCAGATGCCACTAACCACCTGGCATGTGACTTTGGCTGGGAAAAAACACATATCACTCCAGAACAGATATGAGGCTCCAGTTGAAAGGGACCAGTCAAATGGAATATTGGTGTTGAACTACCTACACCAGAGGTATGTCCAAAGTCAAAAAGGTCAACTGATGAAATCATGACATCATCCACTAAGAAAAAAAGAAAGGTTGTAGTCCTGGGGGACTCACTTTTGAGGGGAACAGAGGGTCCAATATGTCGACCCTTCCACAGACAAGTGTGTTGGATTAGGTTAAGGGCTACTAAAGGTGATATAGCTGTGGGAGTCTGCTATAGACCCCCCAATCAAAGCAGTGAGATGGATGAAGCTTTCTATAAGCAGTTGAGAGAAATCTCACAGTCACTTGCTGTTGTGCTTGTGGGGGACTTTAACCTCCTAGATACCTGATGGGAATACAACATGGCAGAGAGGGAACAATCCAAGAGGTTTCTGGAATGTGTGAAGGACAACTTTTTCATGCAGCTGATAAATGATCCAGCCAGGGAAGGTGCCCTCCTGGACCTGCTCCTTGTGAACAGGGAAGAACTTGTGGGGGAAGTCAAGGTCGGAGACCACCTAGGGCATAGTGAACATGAGATGTTTGAGTTTTCAATCCTTGGAGAAACAAGGAGAGGGGTTAGTAAAACTGCCAGCTTGGACTTCTGGAGGGGAAACTCTGACCTGTTCAGGTGACTGATTGACAAAGTCCCTTGGGAGGCTGCCCTGAAGGATGAACACACTTCAAGAGAGTAATCTTAAAAGAGCAGGAGCAGGCTGACCCTACCTGCTGAAAAACAAGCAGGTGGGGAAAGAGACCGGCCTGGCTAAATAGGGACCTTTGGCTGGACCTCAAGAACAAAAGGAAAGTCTATGACTGTTGGAAGAGAGGACAGGTCTCTCACATAGACTATAAAGATGTAGTGAAGCAATGCAGGGAAAAGATTAGGAGAGCCAAAGCACAGCTAGAGCTCAACCTAGCTACAGCTGTTGAGGATAATAAAAAATGTTTCTATAAATTCATTAACAGCAAAAGGAGAATTAGGGAAAATCTCCATCATTTATTGGATGCAGAGGGAAACTTAGTAACAAAGGATGAGGAAAAGGTTGAGGTGCTCAATGCTTACTTTGCCTCAGTCTTCAGTAGTAGAACAATCTATCCCCTGGACATCCAGCCTCATAATCTGGGAGACAGGGAGGGAAAGCAGAATGAGGTTATCACGATTAAAAAGGAGGTGGTCAGTGACCTTCTATGCCTCTTGGATGCACACAATCTATGGGACCAGATGGGTTACACCCAAGGGTGCTGAAAGAACTGTCCGATGTGCTCACCAAGCCACTTTTCATTATTTATCTGAAGTCCTGGCTAACTGGGGAGGCCCCAATGGACTGGAGATTAGCAAATGTGACATCCATCTACAAGAAAGGCAGAAAGAAGGATCAAAGTAACTATAGACCTGTCAGTCTGACCTTGGTACCAGGGAATGTCAGGGAGCAGATCATCTTGAGTGCTCTTACAAGACATATAGAGGACAACCAGAGGATCAGGGCCAGTCAGCATGGGTTTAGGAAAGGCAGGTCTTGCCTGATAAGCCTGATCTCCTTCTACGACAAGATGACCTGACTACTGGATGAGGGAAAGGCTGTGGACATGGTCTACTTGGACTTCCAAAAAGCATTTGACACTGTTCCACATAGATTTCTAATGGGAAAACTGGCTGCTCATGACCTGGATAAGAATACGATCTGCTGGATCAAGCACTGGATAGATGGACAGGCCCAGAGAGTAGTGGCCAATGGTACTAAATCCAGCTGGTGGCAGGTCACAAGTGGTGTTCCTCAGGGCTCAGTGTTGGGACCATTTCTATTTAACATCTTTATTGATGATCTTGATGAAGACACAGAGTCTATCAGCAGTAAATTTGCAGATGACACCAAGTTAGACAGATGTGTTGATCTGTGTGAGGACAGAGAGGCTCTCCAGAGAGACTTAGATAGACTGGATCGCTGGGCCACTGTTAATGGTATGAGTTTCAACAAGGCCAAGTTCCAGGTCCTGCACTTGGGCCACAACAACCCCATGCAATGCTACAGGCTCGGGGAAGTGTGGTTGGAGAGCTGCCTGGCTGAGAGGGACCTGGGGGTTATAATTGACAAGTGAATGAATATGAGCCATCAGTGTGCCCAGGTGGCAAAGAAGGCCAATGGTATCCTGGCCTGTATTAGAAATCGCGTGACCAGCAGAAGTAGGGAGGTGATTGTCCCCCTGTACTCAGCACTGGTGAGGCCTCACCTTGAGTACTGTGTCCAGTTTTGGGCACCTCAGTACAAGAGAGATATCGAGGTGCTGGAGCGGGTGCAGAGGAGGGCAACGATCTATTCAAGGGACTGGAGAATAGATCATATAAGGAATGTTTGAAAGAGATGGATCTGTTTAGTTTGAGGAAGAGGAGGCTGAGGGGAGACCTCATCTCTCTCTACAACTACCTGAAAGGACATTGTAGAGAGGCTGGTGCTGGTCTCTTCTCTCAGGTAATTAGTGACAGAACCAGGTGGAATGGCCTCAAGCTGAAACACGGTAGGTTTCAACTAGACACTAGGAAAAATTTTTTCATAGAAAGAGTAATGAGATATTGGAATATTTCATTTGGTTGAGTCACCATCCCTGGATGTGTTTAAGCATAGCTTTTAGGTGTGGTGTTGGGGGATATGGTTTAAGGATGAACTGGTAAATTAGGGTTAATTGTTGGACATGATGATCCCAACCTAAATGATTCTGTGATTCTGTGAAGACAGGATCCCTTCGATTTCCTTTATGTTAGTGGGATTTTTGCTGTGGAGTTCAATGGTGGTAGAATGCTGCACTCTCTGTGCCTGTTCCACTTTCCTCCTGTATGTCTATTTGCTTTAGTTCAATTAATACAAAAACTAAAGGAATCAGGTTTAATCTTATATTTTTTCCTTTGTACACCCAAGCTCATGTACAACTATTTAATAGACTTATAATGGTAGCACTTTTACTACTGAACTGTGTTTTTCTCTGAACAGCTGAACAACTACTCTGAACAGCTCTGAGCAGCTTTGCAAAATTTGTTTATTGCAGTTAGTAATTAGATTAATTATTTCCAATTTTACAAGTCCCTAAGATACCACAACACAGAGATAATATGTAATTACACTGCTCCAATTACAGGTCCATGGTGAAAGCGTGATTGTGATGTAATATATGTTTCTTCTGACTCAGTAAAACCTACAGGATTGGCTATTTGATGGTTAATGTTAAGTTTTATGGACACTGTCATAATTTATTTACTTCAAGTGTTTAAGCATTGTAAATGACATGACAGATAAACATCCTCCTCATGCAGTGGCCTTACCTTGTTCTGCTCCCTTCCCTTCCAACATTTAATTGCACCCATCCTTAGTCAGACTATCTCCCTCTTAATTACATTCTGTAACATATGAATTTCTCTAGCTGCTTTGGAGGCTGGGAAATGCAAAGTCCCTGAAAAGTCATCTCATCTGTGAGCAGACAGCGTGGGGTGAGACAGGAAACACAGGTCACTGACTGCTGCTGTGTGTGCAGACGAAGTCAGATTTTTCTTTTGTCCAGCGGGAGTTGACACATTTTTGCTAACTTCAGAGTATTCTATCCTTGCCCTGCTTACCCTAGTGAGAATCTGCTGCAAAATGGGATTTTGCTAGCTCAGGAGGTGTGTGGATCTTTACCTCATTTTCTGGGTATGAGGGAAAGGAAGCCCAGGATCAGCATAGTGCAATTAGCCTATTTGCTTGAATGCACAAAAGTGTGTATGTTGCTATTTGGCTTTTTTTTTTTTTTTTTCTTCAGAATTGTAATGGTGCTATGCTATCTGGTGTATTCATCAAATGCTGTACTGTGACGCTATTCTGAAAAGACATAACTTTTAAGACCTATTTTTGAAATAGATACTAAATATTGTTCTACCTCCTTACACTTAAATTGTTTGACAACATCACTGGGAACTCATAAAAAAAATGGTTTGTCTCTTCAGTTCCTAAACTCTTCATAGACTTCCATGGAGCTCTGAGTCATTCCTCTTTTCCATTCCTATAAATCTGAACATCTTTATAAATAAAAATCACTCTGACATACTGTTAATTCTCTTTCCTTCAGGTCATATAACACTCCAGGCCGTAATGCTGAATATATTGCATAATATCCAACAAAATGTTTTCCGTATCCCTTTCATATACTATTCCTTTTTAAAAGGAAAAGTCATAGCTGGGCAGCAAAAAGATGTGACAGAAGCCATCACTATGTTTAATGAGGTCACTAAGAAGAAAAATCCTTTTGACCTTGCCCATCAAAGAAATCATAATTTAAACATTTGAGGAGAAGAATTGACATATTTTCTTAATGCCAGTATTTTCTTCAATGCTAAAATAACATACCTATAGGTATCTTGACATAGTGCAAATTCTGCTCACCTGTGGTCAAATCACATCCAGCTAGGCCAGCAGCTCTAATCATGTTTGGAGACAGTGGACAACAGATGAACACATCCAGACATGTAATAAGATTCAGTTATCCAGTGCCTGAGAACTAAATCCCCATATTGTCACAGTGAAAACAACCACTCCTCCATGAACTTCACCAAAGGCAGAGATTTCATTTGAATCATAGTAAAATAATAATTTACGTCTGTTTTCACCTTGGTTTATAATGCCTTTGCAACTAAAAACTTTTAAGTTAGGAAGAATGTAAAAAATGAGAGAGCATAAGGTAGCTATGTAAAGAGCTGGGGGTCACTTCTATGAAAATTGCTACTTAGAAGATGACCTTCAATCTCTGACCCTGTACCTTCTGCTGCCAATGGGAGTCTCCCTTAGTTTGAAGATTCCTTTTGAAATGTTGAAATGATGGAGTATTTCAGCAGACGTGTGTCACAAGCACAAAACCAGTATTGACCATTAATAATATCCTCTTAAACTTTGTTTTCTGACAAAATGAAGTATCATGTAATTGTTTATTTTGCTGATAAAGAGGTGACTTAACATGATTCTTGCACCTGCATTAATTATTCAGCTGCCTAATACACTACATCTTCCTATTTTCAAGACAGCTTACTGTGCCACTTTTTTTGATGCATCTTCATGAGTACAGAAAGGCCATACAGCAACCAACAACTTGATGTACTAGCTGTAAATGGAAACTCTTTGAACAAGTTCCCTAAGCCTGACAATGATCACATTGATCATATTATTGAGACAGGAGTCTGCTCTTTTACAGTCACAGAAATAATGGGGAAGTGTGGGTAGGTGGTTGCATGCAGAAATACAGAGACAGACAAGCTTTTCACCCTCTTCTCTGAGCAAGAGACAGGTATTTCCTTCACACGAAAACATGGCAAATGTGTCGCCCAGTCACTTTAGTGCTACCCTATTGCATTTTTCATTGCAGTGTCAATGATGTAACTGAGAGCTGAGTTTGGTACAATGTGCTTTGTTTAGCCATCTGCCAGATATAATGAAGTGATAGGGAATCTTTTAAGCTGGATTTGGCCTGCATCATATGATTAAATGGAGGAAATGTCCCTATTATGGGTTAGATGTGCTTTAGGTGAAGATCATATATTTTTGGTTGGCTGAATTCAGGGTGTGTTATCTTTCTGACTCCATCAGATCCAAAACAATATTTCAGAATTATTTTGTGCCCCTTTCATTTTGATGGCAAGAAGCCAAATTCCCTGCATGCCTTACTAACCTTTACTTAATGTCCTTTATTTTTTGCCTTTTCCTGATTTCTACCATTTTCAATCAGCCTCTTTTGATTTATGAGAAAGATCATTTGCTTCAGAAACCACCAGACTGCATAAAGAACTGTGCCTCTCCTAGCTACCTGGAACAGGTAGAAACAGGTTTCTTACTGGAATTTCCTCTTGCAACAGACAAGTCAATACATTTCGTCTGGATGCTGTTGCTCCAGAGACTTGTGGAGGCAAAGGTACAATATTAACAAATAGTTCCACTTTTGGGTGACAGCTCAGAACCTCCCCAGGGCAGAAAACTTTTACTGTTTTAGCAACACTGGAAGGAGAGTGTGGTGGAGGAAAACCTTAGATACTAGGGAGAACACATTGTATTGTGTTATGATGATAGGGGTTTGTAATCCTCAGCTGATATCATGGCCCTGTTGTAGTATGCATTGTAGGAAAACTGAGTGAGACAAACAGACTTCAGGGGTTTGCTATCTGACCAGGAGAGGCATGGATACCAAGTGAATGTGGATTAAAGTTCAGTTTCATGCTAGAAACATGGTATAGACACAGCTGGAAAAGATGAAGGCTTTTGTTTCTGTCACATGGAAGTCTCTGACAGAGTGAGGGACTCTTCTTGGGTAACCAGGCTTCCAGTCTGCTGCATGGACCAGAAGAAAGTCCCTGCTGTTGCAGCGATGTTCATCATTACTGTTCACAAGTAGACAGGCTGGCTGGAAGAGCTGCAACACCACATGTGCCAAGCAAAGTGGGTTGCTCTGGAAACTCAGTTTGCAGCTATGTTTATTACTCAGGGAAGGGGCTGCAGGCATTTTAATCTGGGGAAGAAAATCCAACAAGCACTGGTCATGAGATTCGTGACAAATTTTGTTTGTGCAATATAGGAGTGCAACTGGTATGACAGGACTTCAGTGAAATAGAAACACTGACATGCAATGATGTTTGGATTTGGTTATGCAGCTGGTATGGTTTGATCTTTTGTTGTATTACGGGAGCTCAGTGTCTGGAGCTGTGTTGTGTTCTTTCTAGATGTCGCTGCTGTTGCTAACAGGCACTTCATTTCCCTGGTCTTCATCTTGTCCAGTGCTGCACAAAGAAGCCTCAGTCTGGATGGATTAGACATAGTGTTTTTTCTGTTATTCAGGATGGTGAGAATAATGATCTTACAGGGTATTTCTCTTTCCTATATGACAGTTTTGGCATAAACCTTTCTTGAGATTTGACAGGCATAAAGACTGTGCAAGTGGTTTTATCACGGTCCTTCCAGGCATAAATATGTTGGGTTTTTTTCTGGCGAAAGACAAAACAGCACTGAGTAGTACAGGTTAGTTCTCAGGCTAATGTCAAAGTGGCAATGTCACCAATGCCTCTAATGGCCAAGGCAGGCTTGGTGAGTATATCTTGTTGGTGGTCTGCAAAGTAACATCTCTGCTTTGCATGAGAAACTGCAACTAGAAGAAGCAGCCAAGCCCATAGAGCATGTGAACAGTGGCAGAGACTCGTGAACTGCCTCTGGGTGAGCCAGTTCAGTCCTGAAAGCAATTCAGTCATCACCTGAGGCAGTTATCACTTACAAGTCCCAGGGGTGGGCAGGCAGTATAGTGCTCCATGGATGCTGCTATGGTTTGCCACCCTGCAACTCCCAGACCCACGGGTTCCCAGGAAACCCCTTTTCTGAGTGTACCAAGTCTGATAGCACACAGTGGCAACTGTTGTATTAAAACAGCAAACTTGGGTGTTACTTTGTGCAATTTAGACAAAGCAAATAACTAAGATGATCTTAAAATTAAATATGGGAAGTGAGATTTCTGAATCAAACTGAAATGATTTACAGTGCCTTGCCAGATTTTACATGTTTTTGTAATGATTGACTGATCTCTTGAGGAAGGGACAACATACAAGTTTACAAATTAATTTACCAGTGACATGCAAGAAGTTACCATACAGATAATCTCTGTTCCCTTTCCCCTTCCATGGCACCGGAGTCTGTACATTCAAGTACAAGACAATGACCTGTCTTTTCCTGCTCAATCCTATACTTCGGCAAGACAAAGGCAAGACATGAAATGCTACAGAAATCTTAAGGGCCATACATTATAGTAGAATGACACATTCACCATGTGACTGACATGGAAGTAAGGAGACAAAGTTCAGATATCTCTTTCTTAGTGTGAGGGTTGTGCCTCTCCATGAAAGAAGTCACTGAGGCAAATTGCAGTGGTTAGGACAAGCTGAAAGACACCTGTAATTTTCTCCCTTGATAGATGAAGGAAACACAGGTTCAAAAAACCAGTGTGTGCCTCTGAAATACAATTTTTCTACTGGCAAAAAAGTACTTTCACCTTCACCTGTGACGTGAGGAAAACAAACTCTACAACCCGTGAAAGGTTATAAAGCAGGTATGTTTATTACGGCGCCGGGTGCAAGGGGGATCGTTCCTCCTAACTTGCACCCCGAAGTGTCCATTGAGCAGGTATTTATTACACCAAAGCATGCATATTTAACAGAGTTAGCTACATATTCATTATATGGGGATGGATTATTATAATCAGTCCCAGGAACTCATTATCATAGGCCTCCTCCCATTGGCGCTTGCGCAATGCCATCTGGTGGTCATGGGCAGGGGTCTTCGGGAGGAAGGCTCTCAGTCTTCCTCGAGGTGTACTTTTCACCTTTTGTCTCAGGATGCAGAGTTGCGATGAGTCAGAGATCACAAGACTGGGGGGAGGCTCTTCTTTATTCCTCCCTGTCTTGGAGTTAGCTTCCCTTATCTACAAGCCATGCAAGATGAGCTAAGGCCCATCAAGCTTGTCTCAAGGCCTCAGCATCCTGTCTCCTGTTTATCTCAGGATGCCCCAGGATAACAATGGCTGCTCGACTTGCTTTATTACCTTTCAAGCAGAATATTGTCCCCCTCACTTCACCTGTCCCTGTCATTTTTGGTAACTTCACTTACATTGATGCGTTCTGGGTAATCTGGGCAAATCATCCTATGCCAGTGCCACGGGAAGGATGACATACCCCTGGGAGCTGTGCCTTGGAAGCAGCACAGAGGAGAAGGTAGAGCACTTTGGGGTGCTCTAGCAGCGCACAGGCAGTGGGAAGGAGAGTAGACCAGCAAAACCAATGACACAGGCACTAGTAGGGGGCTTTGCCCACAACACACAAAAGGGGTTATAGTGGGATAGTTACAGGGAAAAAAATATGCCAGCCAAGACTCCTGGCAAGCATGAAACTGAGAGCTGTCATGATTAATAACAGAATTAAATCCTTGTTGGGGTTTTAGGGGGTTCTTCTGTTTTCCTTCTTCTCTTAAGGTTAATTTTTCCATACTTGTTTGTCAATGAGGTAAATTGCTGTACTTAAGAGAGACAAAAGGACCTGGCCACAGGGGGAGGGGTCCAGCCTGCCGAATAAAGGGGGTTGGGGAGAGCCCCTGGGGCTCTCACTTGGTTTTGCTCCCTGCATTCGATGTGAGGAGAAGCTGCCCTCGTGGTGAGAACTCATCCCCACTGCGTCTCCTGCTCTCCTTCTACCGCTGCTGCTTCCCGAGGATCCTGCTGGGCACCAGGATCAGCTTGGAGAGAGGTCGTCCCTGCTGCATCTCCTGCTTCTTCTGCCCCTGCTGTCTCCCGGGGATCCTGCTGGACACCGGGATCGGCTGCCCAGGGGGTTCGTGACACAGGCTTTCCGTCGGCCATTGCCCCGTGAGGCCTGAGCTGGCTCCGGAGCGTCGGGGAGACCATCGCGCCCTCCCTGCTCCCCGGGAGCCCCCGAGAGGCTGGCACTGGGTTCCTGGCGCTGTTTGCTGTTACTGCCATAGTTACTGTTGTTTGTTTGCCTTGTTATATATATATTTAGTAAAGAACTGTTATTCCTATTCCTCATCTTTGCCTGAAAGCCCCTTAATTTCAAAATTACAAGCATTCAGAGGGGAGGGGGTTGCATTTCCATTCCAAGGGGGGCTCCTGCCTTCCTTGGCAGACACCTGTCTTTCAAACCAAGACAATCCTATACTGTGAGGCATAGAATATGTTCAGAGCCCACCACATTACTGAAACTGGAACTCATGGGTGGGATGTGTACAACTGCCTGATAGCAGCAGAACTTGGAGAAGCATAAACATTTCCACATGTTGCTTCCTGTAATGCAGGGCTTGAAGCGTGTGCTGCTTTTGGGTACAGCTTCTTTGATGTCCCAGGTGTAACGACCATGAGCACAAGGCGACCGACCTACTGGTCTCAGCAGTTGCACTGCTGCCATCACTCTGGCCTACCACAGCAGTTAAACCATTAGAGTTAGAAAGGCATAGGTTTGTGCACAGCTGATGCACACTATGAGATGCAAACTCTGTAAAACCCTTTTCCTTACTTTAACTATCTTCTCTTGATCAGTTACAATAACATCAGAGCATCTTAGAGCCTTGCATCTTGTCCAACCCTGCAATAGAACTTCCAGCAACTGGCTTAATCTTAAAACTGTAGAAACTACAGAGAAAATAAGCAAGAAACCTGAGATAAACAGTGAATTGAAGTCTTTGAGGCCAAGGTTAGTGAACCAGAAACTAGGTTTTGTACCCAAAAAATGGGCAATTTTTCTGTCTTTTTTTTTTTCACAAGTGTCTTCTGAGATGACCATGTACTGCACCCAGGCAGGACCCAGAAGAAAAGAAAATTACTGCAAAATCTTATTGTGAACTCAGTCACTGAGATGGAATAATTTCTGTGAAATGTCTCTGAAACCAATTTTAACAATATATTCCTGAGTACCTGAAAGCTATACATTTTCTACTTTATGTAACACTCCAAACGATAAGCTATACCAAATATGACCCAGACTTACTGAGCACATTTATTGTTTTGTTTACCCATACCCTTCTTTATATCTAATTGAATAAATTTCCATTCACATTCTCCACACAACTTTGTGCTTGGGTCCACTACAGGTATTATAATCCCAGTATCCAGAAGTTAGTTAGCTCTGCACTACCATGTATCCATACCACATAAAATAGGATGCAGAACTGGATACTTTAATGGGGAAAAGAAAAGATCTGGGGATTCCTGCCCTGTAAGTAGATTATACTTAGCTATAAACCCACACTACTGCTGATTCCTTTCTTTTTTTTGAGTGGTTTGTTTAGTTTTTTTCTTGTTTAAATGTATAACCATTAGTTACTACATAAAAGTACAATATTTCATTCACCTTGTAATTCATTCATACGCAGAAGAAAAAGCAGAATCCTTTGGTGTTTATAAAGTCTAGTACATAAACACACAGTACAGGATTTTTACTCTAGGATTATCAGTAAAACAGCCTATTGTCTCCTTTGAAGTCTTTCCATATGTTTGTGATATTTTCAGTATAATGTTATAAAAAAGATCTTTCATAGTTTGCATTTGTGTGAAAGGGATGTATGTATACACTGCAGTCTCTTAGGAGGAAACAGTTATTTTACAAGCACAACCACATTTTAAATGTGATTTTTATTTTTAACCATGATTGGATGTTCCAGGCTTACCTTAAAGAGAGAACGTTGTAAACAATTCCAGTTTGGGGCAAGAGAAATACAAAACAAGGTCTGAGTACAAAGAATTTGGGGATTTTTGTGTCATTCCTACATTATTAATGTAATTTAAAATTTGTTTCTAATAATTTTAGATGCATTTGAAAGTAAATTTTAGCCCAGAGATTTTTTTTTTACAAGATGAGTGCTTACAGTAGAAATGTAGGACAGGCACCTCTAAGGTCCACTCAGAGAGAAAGGACCATACAACAGGAAGGTGGAGAACACAGGAAAACACAGGTCCTTCCATGTTTTGGGGATTTTCTCTGTCTTAGGTTTCTGTATCAGGGATAATCCCTTGGAGTGCTGTGAAAATTGGTTACCAATGGTGAAATTTCCATGACTGCTTAGAGGGGTTACATGCTTCAGTCCCACTGACCATAATAAACATTAGACATTTAAATCCTTGAAGTGCTTTTGAGAAACTGATACTGGAATATGTGTAAAGGTTGCAAGTACAAGCCAAGGCTGCTTTGCAAATACGGAGAAAGCACAGTCCCAGCATCCACCACTGGCAATTTAATGAGTAATATCCTGAATGTCCTCACTCATTTCAGCAGTCCCCCTAAGCCATAGTAAAGACCTTGCAGCTTCCTGATGAATACCAACGTGCACTCTGTGGATTTTCCATTTGGATCTGATGTCATATTTCCCATCCTGAGTTTTTGGACAGAAGGAACAGAGTGTGAAATTCAGAGAGACTTATCAAACTCTGTGGGTGGCACCATGGACTGCAACTTAAATCCCTGCCACACAAGCAGGTTGAGAAAGGGAGCAGCTGACTGTAACCTTTTGAACTTTGTGAGAAAGTCAAGTATTGCTTCACAGCTTAACGTTTCTGTTTGTCCCCTTGGTGGCTGTTTATTCTCTTCTCTATGGAAAAAGCAAGATGTTTCAGTCTTGAGAACTTTTTATATGTGCTTCTGACTTGCCCCAGTGCAAAAATAAACTGTGTAGGTGCTTTGTGATCTGAATAAACTCACATGATCATTCATACATTGTTCTCTTGTCAATAGCAGCCATCTAGGACCAGCCTTGTGTTCTGGACTGAATCCAGAATAAACAAACACCCTGATGGAAATGCTTCATAAACACCCAGAATCTGGAAACATTCTTAACTTGCATGCTGCCAAGTTTTTTTGAGGGAAATAAAAAAACCCTATTATATTCAACATAAGCCCATTTTATTGGATGAAAGATTTAGATATGGAAAATTTCAAGAAAATTAATTTATGAAGGAAGTTTGGGAGTTGTGTGCAGGTCTTTAAAAAAAAAAAATTTAAAAAACCTACCCTACTGGGTAGGATACACATAGGGCCAGGTCTCTAGTGGCGTAAGTGAGAAAATGTACTGAAGCTAATGTGTCTGCGGCTCATTTGCATCCTTAGATATTCCAATCTCCTCATTTTGCTCACAGGAATATGAAAATATATGATTATAGCATTATACTTAGTACCTCCCATTTCCTGGGGGCATATACCTCCCTGATCCATACAGCCAGGTCACGACATTCCGCTTCACCTCAGGGACATTTGTGGTAGATAAAGATAAAACTGTTTATCTGGAAGTTGTGCTTCAACAAACTGCTTTTCCATATGAAATTGTCTATTAACAACTTTCAGTTTCGATTAAAAAATTAAAACGGATCCCAGACCAGAGTCAAACCTCTCTTACTTTGAGATCCATAATATCAATATGATTGTGGGACCCTTACCTTGCAGGCAAGGGTCTCATAGGATTTTAAACCAGCTTGCTGTTTCTTTTTTTCTTACTCATCTGAAGGCTCCTACTGATCTCCATCCTGGAGATGCTGAAGATCTGCGCCAGCAGATGCAAAATGCTGCTGCTGGTTTTGGCCCCCCAGACAGTGTATCCAGGGCAGTCTCAGGATCTCTGCAGTGCACTTGTGTCAAATTGAAAAGCAATACTGTGGCATAGAGCACCAGTGGCATAGAGCACCAGTGATATACATAATATAATCTGAACCTAAAGCTGTATATGAATGGTCCCGTGCAAAATAACGACATACATTATTAAAAGTTGTATAAGCATGGGGGCAAGCTGAAGCTGTAAAAACACCTCTGTCCTTTACTGTTAACCTGCTAAAGGGTGGTACTGCCATCAAACAAATGAATATTTGGCCCTTAATGTTTTTGTTGTAATAATGCACATGGTATTTCTTATAATCCTTCTTACCGCCAGATTGGAGGTCAGCCGATCTAATACCTATATATAACAAGGGATGGAAGGATGATCCAGGGAACTACAGGCCTGTCATTTTGACTTCAGTACCAGGGAAGCTGATGGAGCAGATCATCCTGGGTTCCATCGTGCAGCACATGAAGGACAAGCAGGTGATCAGGCCCAGTCAGCATGGGTTTATGAAGGACAGGTCCTGTTTAACAAACCTCATCTCCTTCTATGACAGGGTGGCCTGCTTGTGGGATGAAGGCAAGGCTGTGGATGTTGTCTCTCTTGACTTTAGTAAGGCATTTGACACCATTTCCCACAGCGTTCTATTAAAGAAATGGATTGCTCTTGGCTTGGATGGGTATACACTTTCCTGGGTGAAAAACTGGTTAGATGGACGAGTCCAAAGAGTTGTGGTCAATGGAATTAAATCCAGTTGGCTGCCAGTCATAAGTGGTGTCCCCCAGGCCTCATTACTGGGGCCACTCCTGTTTAACATCTTCATCAGTGATTTGGATGAGGGGATAGAGTGCACCCTTGGTAAATTTGCAGATGACACCAAATTGTGAGGGAGTGTCAATCTGCTCGAGGGTAGGGAAGCTCTACAAATGGATCTAGATAGGCTGGATTGCTGGGCCACAGCCAATTTCATGTGTTTCAATAAGGCCAAATACTGGGTCCTGCACGTGGGCCACAACAACCCCCAGCAGGGCTTCAGGCTTGGGCAGGAGTGGCTGGAGAGCTGCCAGGCAGAGAAGGACCTGGGGGTGTTGATTGACAGTGGGCTGAACATGAGCCAGCTGTGTGCCCAGGTGGCCAAGAAGGCCAATGGCATCCTGGCCTGTATCAGGAATAGTGTGGTCAGCAGGAGCAGGGAGGTGATCATTCCTCTGTACTTGGCTTTGGTGAGGCTGCACCTCGAATACTGTGTCCAGTTTTGGGCCCCTCTCTACACAAAGGACATTGAGGTGCTGGAGAGGATACAGAGGCAGGCTACAAAGCTAGTAAAGGGTTTGGAGCATGTCTTTTATGAGGAAAGGCTGAGGGATCTGGGGCTGTTTAGCCTTGCGAGAAGAAGGCTGAGGGGACACCTTATTGCCCTCCACAACTACCTGAAGGGAAGTTGTAGCAAGGCGTGGGTTGGCCTGTTCTCCCTGGTGACAAGCAATAGAACAAGAGGAAATGGCCTGAAGTTGAACCAGGGGAGGTTCAGGCTGGATATTAGGATGCATTTCTTTACAGAAAGGGAATGGCCTGTCCAGGGAGGTGGTGGAGTCACCATTCCTGGAAGTGTTTAAGAGGTGGTTGGATGTTTTTCTCAGGGACATGATTTAGTGGTCTTTGATAGAGCTAGGAATAAGGTTGGACTTGATGATCTTGAAGGTCTCTTCCAGATGAAACTATTCTGTGATTCTATGATTCTTGCACCAATGCTTCACCACAGAGCATACTAGCATTTAACAACACAGGTTCATATCTGGCAACAGGACGTCTAACTACCCTCCAGGATTATGCCATTTACAGAAATTGCTGCTTCTCATAAAATCAGTACTGAGAATACTTCCTACGAGAAAAACATTTCCATCCTCAAACTGCCCAAGGAGGAATTAAAGAGAAAAGTATATACATCACAATAGGATATAGAGTGTGTTACTGCTATTTCAGTACTCAGGCCTTTATCTCCATTCCTACCTTTCCACTTGTCACTGTTCATTATCTTTCTCCTTGCAATGAAGTTCTGAGGCATTTCTACACTCTCTCTGCAGCTGAGACAGAAAAGATGCTGGCAAAGACTTAGATTAGTATGTGGAAAGGGGAATTATCCTACTTGGGGTTATGCCCTTAGCAAGCCATGTCACAAAGTCTGTGTGTTATTATGCTGCAAATTCTATCATTCCACCCCTAAGAAAACTGCCCAGGTACCCTGAAAATTTGCTGGTTTTATATATTTGATTTGAATAAAACTGTAAAAAGTACTGGTTGAATGTGACACTCATGAAGGGACCATGAGAGTGTCAGAGGAGTAGCAGAAACATCTGAGGGGTAAGAAAAAAAAGAAACAAGCACGTTGATGCATTCTTTCCTCATTTCCTTTTTACTGAACTTTATCTGTCAAAGAAAAAGGGAGCACCCAGGACTATTATGATTGTGTTAGGTCCTGGCCTGAGAAAATAGGATGGATTGGGGGAGTTACTGTGTCACACAAATCACAGGAATTTGTATGCAGTGTGGGCAAGTGCAAGAGTGAGCCTCCTTGTCTGCTACCCTTCCATCTGTACCTGGATCAGGTATAGTTGAAAATGCAGAGGAAGGGTACACAGATGGGAGTATACGACTGCCTGATTTTAGATGACCGTGGCATTGCCAACATTTGCTTTTTCCAGAAAAATAAAAATGTTATTTTTCAGTCTGGAATTTGTGGATTAAGAGAGGAACTGCTTTAGAAAGTATCAGGCTGAGTTTCCCGTGCTGTTTGTAATAAGGGCCGGGTTTCGTGGCATGCACTGTGGCCTGGCAGGGATCCGTATGATACCAGGTGTCAGCCTGGAGGCTCATAGTGCATCAGTGCAGCAACCCATGAGAGCAGAACAAAGAATGTAAGTCATCTCATGATCCCATATAAACATTAAATGTCAAGGAGATATTTGTCATGAGTTGTATTCATATAAAATGCAGTATCAATATACAGTGTAATACAGTAGTACTGATAGTCCAAGTGGTTTTAGGTCATACTGTGTCATAAATACAAAGGCAAGGCTGGAGATCAATGCTTTATATGCAGATTTGGCAGGCCTTGAAGTCCTGTGTTCACCTGAGATGTGTTTATAAATTGGAGATAAATCAGAGAAAAGAAGGAAAGAATTCAGAATTGAGAAAGTTAGAAGGAATGGTACATAAAAGGGCAAGTGAAGAAGCCAGTAAGCACACCCATTGTCTGGGGTAAACAGGGTAGGAGGGGTGAATTCAGTGTGTTTCAGTGAGATCTTGAAAGCAAGTAAGAATAGCGTGTTAGGAAGCCGTTTCTATCAGAAATTGAAGGGTTAGACACCACAAGACAAAACAGTAGTCTGTACAATCTGGTGGATTAACAAGGACATAAATTAAAACATACAAACCAGAAGTTAGTTTAAATCCAGATTTGTCTCCCACATCTCTGAGATCCCCTGGGGGAAACTCTCTTTGCTCAGTTAATTTAGAATGAAATGAGCAAAAACATCACAGAGATATTTGTAGGAATAGTATCCTTGAGAAAGCAGGAATATCAGAGGTGAACAGCCTCATCTCCTGAGTTTAGGCTGCTGGTAAGCAGTAAAAGCATGGCTCCCATGCCACTTTACATGATTGGCAGCAGGGCTATGCTAACCCAGTGGCTGTGAGTTAATTCTAGGAGTAAGGTTAACAAAAACAACAGGAGTGCTCAGACCAACCCGGTTGGGCCCACCTAAAGCCACTAGTATCTGATATCTATGAAAAACTCCCAGGTGTCTATTACCCTGAAGCCCATGCTCTCTGTGCAATGCCTTGTAAGTCTTTAGACTCAACTACTCAAAGGTTTTGGCACGTCACTTGTAGTATGAAAAGGGGTGTCCACCCAGAACAATATGGTCTTTTAGATCTCTCACAGCTCCATTTCCTCCAGATCTGGAAACAGTGATGAATCTAGTAATAAGGGTGAGTGAGATGGTGAAATGAAAATGGTATCTTTGCCTGAAGCCTTGTCTCTTTTGTATAAGATTATTCATGCCAAAGGGTTATTAGTTGCCAGATGTAGCCGAGACTCTGCAGTGTTTATTTATAGTGACATAATATGAAGACAGCAGTGAACTTAGTTGAAGTAAAAATTAAAATATTATCTGAAAAGAAAAATTACAAGAAAACATCATTAATGCAGAGATGTTGGTAATTGATAGGTATGCACACACAAACAGATTTATAAGTGGCAGTTTTACTTCCATCAGATGACTATTCTGTTTTGCATGAGACTTCAGGGATTTTCCAGAACTGGGACATAATCTCCAAAATGGGTATTATGTAATTGTAGTTCTGTTCATTGAAGTCCTGATCCCCAAAACTGACTCCTCAACAAAATGTAATGTAGAAATAGTGGTCCAGTTCATAGGTCCTTCCAAAGACAGAGATCCAAAGTCCTTATGCTTCCTTCTCAGGACCTGTAATGGCCTGGTGGACTGCAGCTGCTCTCTCATCCTCCATCTCTTACAGTTTTCATGGGAGATTTTCCCATGAAGACCACCCTAATTCCTCTAACCTCTGCCTGCTAGGTCCTTCTCCTACCCGCCCTTGAGATGTCTTCCTACCAAGACTCCGACAGCTCATACACATGTAGGAGATGAAAGAGTATTCCTGCAGACAAAGACAGCAAAGATCGAGATGCAGAGCTATGCTTTCTTTTTGCCAGTCTTTTTGTTTGTCTTGCTTCTGCATTTACTGACAAATACAACTGTAGAACATAATCATTAAGATTACCCAGTCTCAGAGCCCTTTCCGCCTTTCAGCATAACCCTGTTTGTAGGATAGAGTATCAGCTGTGGAATTCTGAGGTTTTATTCTTTTTTTTTTGTATCAGCTGAGGGACTAGCACAGGGCATCTTGCCTTCCTGGTGAGACTCAGTATACCATCTGCCCAGTTCAGAGACCCAGCAGACCAGAATGCATAGTCCTGAAAGAGCAGCTTTATGAGCATCATGGCAGAGCAAGTGCTGGGTTGTTGAGAGATGGATCAAGCTGAGTGTCACCAAATACACACATGGTCACATCCTGTCCTGTTTCCAATAAGGACATCAGAGGAAGAGACAGATTGAGAAAAATCTGGCTCCCGGGACTCCTCTAATCCTAACAGAGGTTAGTCAGGTCTGAGATGTGAGCTGCTGCAGCCCTTCTGAAAGAATTCTCTGTTGAATTGTTTCACATTCTTGCTAGTGTTCAAAGATCCTCCTCCTATCTGGATCTTGTTAAGTGCAAAACATTTGTATTAGGAAACTGTCTTGTAAAACCAGGCATCCAATATGAATGACTGCAGTAACAGGTCTTGAAAGCAGAATCTCCTGGGATCTGACAGCACACTGAGCTCTCAACTGCCTGTTGGGCAGCTTTTCATTTCACTGTATGCAATTAACATTAACCTATTTCTCCATTGTTTTGAAAAACCTAATTAACTTTAGCAGAATGTGTTCTGAGACCTAGAGATTTTTAAGTTCAATTCAATAAGTATTTGCTCATGTATTGATCTGGAGACTGTCAGGGATCCATTTATTTTAGGATGTAAACAAACCACTAGAATACGTTTACTAGTGGAAAAAAATACAGTTGTGGTTTTTTGGGGTTTTTTATTTCTCTCTTTTTACAGAGAAGAATGACAAAATAAAAAATTCAAAAACCTCCCTTCCTTGAGATGTTTTCCTAGCAGTTCCTTGTGCAGGGACAGGAAGAGCAGAGAGAAGGATGATAAGAAAGATAAGTGAGGGGAAGTCTGTGGAAAGTACATTTAGCTCTCATTTGTAGGACTTGCAGAACTACCGTAAAAGGAAAATTGTCAAAATCTCAAATGTAAGGCCAAATTAATTTCTGGTGCTGCTCTGTCAGCCTCTGTGGATTGCTGCCAGAAAGGGCTTTAGCCTAGTGTTATATACCAGGAAAATGAGGGCTTCTTATATGTGAAAAGATCCCAACTTTGTACCATTAAGCCTTATTACCTGGGAGCCATAAATCCAGTTGTAATGGATAAAAGGTAAAACTCTGCATGGAAAAATGCCCTGCAACGTGTATGTGTACCTCCGTGGCTGTCCCTAGCCAGCAATCTGTGCACTTGGGCTGGCCTCCCTAGGACACAAAGACAGGCACACAAGCTGAGACAGCACAATGGTCCCTGGGAGCATCCCTCCCTGTGTGGTCACATGAGATTATCATGGCATCAGAAACAACCCTGACCTGTACAGCTGGCTTGGCAAAGCTGTACAAATATTACTGTGCTCAGAGTATGGCTGATGAAGACAGGGCTGTTCTCCTGGACAGTGGTACTCCCCAGCACATGGAGAAGCTGTGGCCAGTGGATCAGAATCTTGAGCTTCCCAAGGGCCTCTGTCTCCAATGGTCCAGCAACAGCCACCACATCCTCTGGCCTTCTTAGCATGCTCTGAGTACCCAGCTGCCTTGTTGAAAGGTCAGTGCAGATCCCAGCAAGGACATTTCCTCCATCTGCCTTTCTGAGTGTGAGGGTGGTATGTTGTGAGCCAAAGGCTGAGGAATGTATTCAACAATAACCTTTGCTGTAAACAGATATATGCTCTGTTAAAGGCCTTGAATTTTAAGGTGTATATTAAGAAGCAGTGACACACCACAGAATTTGACAAGTGGCAGACATGCTGGAAAAAATGGCACCACATTTTGCCAAAAAGTTACAAAATTCAAAAAACTTTGGTCAGTACTACTGACAGAAAAAAAAAAAAAAAAGTATTACTAAGCAATGTGGAAGACAGCTACATGGAGTTAATTAGAGAACTAGATTTCTGCTTTACAGTGTTTGCAGTGAATGAAAAAAGCCCCATACAAAGAAGACACAGCTGTTTAAGACTTTCTTGGCTTTAAAGAGCAAAAGAACCCCCTCCCTGTTGGATTTCATAGGCCTTTCCTGAAAGGTTGCTAAGAAAATAGTTGCAATAAATTACTGTAAAGTCTAAATTGTTGTATTGCCCACATGTCTGCCTCAGGCCCTGCAGTTTGCTTCACTTGTTCCTGCTTTTGAATAGACTGCAGCTTGCAGAAAGTGCTATTTTAAACCATGTTTCTCCCTAGTGCAATGACTTGTACAATACAAAGTGATCCTTTGGAATATGACCTGAACAAATGTACATAAGCTTTAGCTATAAACTGTCAGAGTCTTTTTTTATGAAGTTTTCATTAAACGACATGACAACAAAAGAAAACATCACCAGTGGAATAAGCAAGCTCTTCATCTAGTGCCAGTAGAATTATTGCCAGGACTTTTTATTGAAAAAAGAATGAGATTCTTTGTGGAAATCCAAACAAGGTTGCTTCTTAGATCTAGGCTGGCAAGTGGCAAATTTACAAGTTCAAGCCAAACTTCATTTGTGTAACAACAAAGCTCAGAAAGATTCTGCCTCTTCTTTTGCCTCCCATTCCAGCTTTGTTATAATTCTCTTTTAGATACTCTGATTTAGATTCAGTATGATTATGGCTTTTCCAGATCATCTAGAATAAACAGAACAGGGACAAATACTTCTTCTGTACTGCCAGAACATTCATGTACAACTTATATTATAAAATGTTATCTTCATGTTTTAGTGCTATACTCTGATATTCAAGAAAGGTTTTCATAAACATTTCCTAAAAATTACCTGACTTCAGTTTCTTAGCTAGTGTGGGGAATAGGTACTGACAAGGTCCAGTACTTATTCCACTTCTGGAATTCGAGAAAGCAACGCTGTCTGAGAATAAACATGATGTACCTGTAATACTTCAAAATATGCATATTTTATATTACAAGCAAGGTGATCAAAATACATAGGAGTACTTCACGCATAATAACATGACACAGCTTGCACATGAAGCTTATTGTTTCATCAGCTGTAACTGTGAACTGCAGACATGGATCTATATGCAGGCATTAACATCGGGATATGAAATATTTTCAGATAGGCTGTAACACTGAAAATCTAGGTAAGAGCAGTTTACCTCACAGGTGATGAAAATTCAGGAATAGTGATGTGAGTCCCAATTCTGCCAGCAAACCAGAACTACTGGCTTGCAAATGGGATGGGATCTGCACTGACCTGGTTTTCAGCTACTTCCTGTCTCTGGATTATTAGAGGAGTCTGAAGACCCTTACCACTAGAGACTGAATGTTTTCTCTGTAGATTGTGGAAATGCAAAGCAATGCAAAAACAGATCAAAAAATCTAACTTGATGAATGTTGAAAAAAATTAATGAAAATTATTAATGATTAGTAGCTGTTTTCCTGTGCAATACAGGTTTGCAAACCAGCAAACAAGGTTATTTGAAAACTAGCAATTTTATTCTGGCAAATGCTGTTTCTTGCTAGGTTAACCAGTGCTGTTAAGATTCAGGGAGCACCGAAGGGTTATTTTAGCTTTACAGATGTATCAAAAGAGAACATAATCAATTAAAGCTGCCACTGTAAATACTTTAGAGCTAGGATGATTCCCTTCAACTGTTTGTCTATGAAAGGCATTATTCAATATGTGTAATCCTTCAGAGATTAAGAATCATTAGCTAATAAACTATGCCTTAGTGCATCTGTAACATCTGCAGTTTCCTGGTCACAGAAATGCATTTGTCACAGCGAGCACAGAGAGGAAACAGGCAACCATTCCCCAGCTGAAAACCTTATGAAAGCAGGGACCTTGCAGAGAGCTGGGGCGGGGGGAGGGAGCCAGCTTTGCGTGTTGCTTGTTCCCTTGCACAGAAAAAGCAGAGCTGATTAAAAAAAAAATCTACAAAGCCCTGAGGCCTTAAAAGACAAACACAAAAAAAAAAAACCCAAATCCAACAAACCCCAATGCTTGTGGTTTTTCAAAAAAAGCAGGCTCAAAATAAACCACCTGGAAAGCAGAGGTTGTTTGGCTCTTTGCTTCTCTCAACATCCTTGTAAGTAACTCTCTCTACAATTATCAGCAGAGTCTATTTCACCACAACGGATTTAATTGTGCATTGATGCTGAGAGGGAGGGAGTGAGATGACAGGCAGACTCAAGGAAGAGATTTATCCCCTCCCGTCGGGCAGTTTGATAAGGGATGTTGATTCTGTTTGGTCTCACAATGGCTTTTTTATTTGTTTGCTTAATACTGGGCTGTTTCAGAAATGTGCACAGCTGAGCTGACAGGAGATGCAAACACAATGCGTTCGTTTGGGAATTACGGGGGTGTTGGTACATAGGAAAATAGCCTCTGTCTTCTTCACAGGAAAGTCAGCTGATAAACTGATCTTAAGACAACATATCTTCCTTCCTGTAAAATGCAATAGCAGACAGATATTGTGACCTCAGTGGCCTTCTGCTGAGTTTATTCCTAACCAGGAGGGAAAGGGGGAAGCTTTCCTTGGCAGACATAGCGTACAGCTCCTATGTGACTCATGCAGCTATGCTTAAAGCGAGAGCCAACAATACCAGCATAGTAGGCCACATATCTTTCAAAGCAAGAGAGTTCACAAAGAAGTCCCCTGCACGCGGAGATAAGCCGCTGCAGCCCTTTCATTAAACATCCGCTGTGTACTTCCCGTTGGAGCCACAGGCTTGGCCCAGGGGACAGCTGACTGATGAGAGCCAGCAGCCACTCTCATGACTTCTCATGTTTCTATTTAGGCCAGATTTTCCCCATAGCACTCATCAGAGGGCAAAGAGAAACACACCATTTATGTCACCTTATTAAATACCCACAGAGCTTTTGCAGCCCTGCATCATGCTGCAGCCTTTCTCATCCCTGTCTTGCTCCATGCAACAGAGCAAACATCATAAAGAACATAAAAAGAAGTTTTTCTGAATTTTCCCTGAACTTCCCTGGCAACAGAAAGCTTTAATGGGGTGAGGGGTTTTTTTCCTCAAGAAAACATTGCTCCCACCCTCCCTCCTCCTCAAAGAAAGTTGTCAAAAACTCAAAGTCTTGTGCTTGAGGGCCATCCTCAGGAGTCCCTCCAGAAAACTCTGTTTAAAAGAGTTAATGCAGCAGCTCATTTGCCTTCTTTGAAACATACTGTGTCCATGCTCACTTTTCCTCCCTTGAATTAATTTTGTTTTGTAGTACCCAAGTTGTTACAGCTCACTCCTACCATAGAGATTGACTGCAGTAAGTAGTCATCAGACCCGGCTTTCTTCTGCCTTGCACCACAGGTGGCTATTTACATTTATTTTGTGTGAATGTAAAACCCTACTATATCAGATTTACGGGTGCACCCTATGGCTTCTAAAAACCATGTACTCCTCTCTAAAAGATCCAAGAGGGCTTCCACTTAATCCTTTCAGCATTTAAGGCAGTTAAAGTTTGTGCTAGTATAGAATCAAAAGTCTAGGGCAGCACCTAATTTTATGAGGCGCCATATGCTAGTCATCACTCAGGACCTTGCAAGACAAAAGTAGAAGAGACAAACAAGTCAAAATGGGGTACAGGCAGGATGCATGCACTCAAAATAGTGTTGATATGTGTCTTAGGTGTGTATATAATTGTCCTTATTGTTATGATGGGGAAAATGAGGTTTAAAGTGACTGAGTAATTTTCTGAGGGAGGCACTGTGCCTGAGGTGACATTATTGTTACGCAATGATTGAAAATGGGATCAGAATTCAGAAGAGCAGGTCTGTGAGGTCTGTAATAGGAACATAGGTCAGGGATTCCCGAGCAATGGTACTTAAACTGCAGTAAGACTCTCTGTGGCTTGGCACATAGCTGAGAGCTACTGCCACCAGTAATGGTGCTGGCTGCCACTGCCAGTGGAGCTATTCAGCAGCAGAGGCCAGCATTTTCCATTACAGTGACACCTCTTTCTTGGATGTCCTGTTTGAGGACGATCTGCTCAAGAGGGAAGCTGTCACACAAGTTGCTCTCTATAAAGCTAATTCCCACCTCCTTCCTTTCCAGCAACCCTGAGCTGAGACGTGACACCCCATTACCCAGCATTTGGTGTCCATGTAGCATCACCCAAGTCGCACACACCAAGGGGAAAAATTCAGAGCATAATTCATGGATCTTCCTGCTTTTTGCCTGAGGTACTGGTTACAAACTTTATTTTGTGGCCAGTCAGCAGTCAGTAGTCCACCTGCAAATGCTGTCATCAACTTGAAAACTATCCTAGATCTAGGATGTAACTTTAAATGGAGAAATAAACATGTTGCAAATTCAACAAACACTTTTGGCTATTGGTCAGCAAACACTGCAGCAGTGGAAGTTCAGTTTTTATAACCTAAAATCATCTCAGTTAATAGAAAAAAAATAAAAACAAAACCCAAAACCAACCAACCAACCAAACAAAAAACCCACAAAAAACCCCATCAATCAATAAACAAACAACAAACAAAACAAAACAAAAGAAACACAAACCAAAACACAACCATAAAACTCTACACAAAACACAAACAAAACTGTGATGGATGTTTGCTTATTAAGGAAGTTTTGTCAGTTTCCTCTAGTTCTTTTTGTCCATCTGGAAGGCTGAAAGATTCACATGTAGTCTCTCCAGGGCATTTGTCAGGAGGCGGAAGGCATCTTCTCCCCCTTCTGCAGTGCACTTTAACTCATGTAAACACAGAACCAGCATGTCTGA
This sequence comes from Todiramphus chloris collaris, assembly GCA_025345505.1. NCBI lineage: Eukaryota > Metazoa > Chordata > Aves > Coraciiformes > Alcedinidae > Todiramphus > Todiramphus chloris. The sequence continues at coordinate 8,564,313 of JANVCC010010204.1, forward strand.
CCCCAGTAAGTCCCTGTTCAGCTCAAGGGTTATTTTGGCAGAACTCAATATGGATCTTTTACATGGAGTTTGAATTGAACATCGTCTGATCTAGCTGGTGTGGGTCAAATTATTGGCAGGGAATGTGCTAACAATCTGTAAAGATGACTTGCAGGGCTGTGCCTGATCCTGTGTCTGACTCTGTTCCCTGATCTTTCAGGTTTGCTAGAACGTAAGACAACTGAATGAATTACTGATGCAGAAAATCGTGTAGCAAAAATGTCACTCAGACTTTGCTCTAAAATTCAATTCACCTGGTGCAAATTCACTTGTCTCTGAAGACATAGACATTTTTAAATCTTTGAACATAAAGTGAATTTCTTTTAAGATTATAGTTCATTACAGGGTGAGGTGGTGGGTAGGCAAGTGATGACTCATAAAGGTTTTGCTGAATGTATGTCTAGTTTGAGACAATACTACTATACATAAGGTAAAGATTCCTAAGACAATCAAAGAAGGACTTCTTATTAGTACAAAAAAAAGAAAAGAGGAGGTATTTCCCCCACCTTCTTATTACAGCATCATCAGGGAAGTTGAATTCTGAATTTTTAACCCCCACAAAATTTCCATGTGAAAGAAATGAAGCCATTTAAGATTGTTCTACCCCAAGGACCTGCCTTAGGTTCCCCCAGATCAGGTCCTTCTTGCTTCTGAGACAAAATGGAACAAGACAGAAACACAAAATTTATGTCAGTCACTTCTTAGGGTTCTCATTTCAATTCCCATTCCCATGTTCTGACTGTAAATTGATGAGTGTACACAAGTTTTTTGGGAAAAGCATAAAAATATCATAGAATCAATTTGATTAGAAGAGACCTTTAAGATCATCAAGTCCAACCGTTAACCCAACACTGCCATGTCACAACTAAACCATGTCCCTTGGCACCATGTTTGCACATTGACAGTGTGTGCCTCCATGGGTGGAAGAAAACTCCAGCCTCACTCGGTAGCTCCTGCTTACTCCCTTGGGTCAGGTTCATAAGAATGATGTGTGAAACAAGGCATAGAATAGCATGAAAGGGAATGTTTATTCACAGTACACAGGTTTTGTGAGTCATTTCTTAGCTGGACAAGGTTGGCTTTTAGGACAAAACCTCAATTTATGCAATAGTACATGATAATACAGAATCACACAGAATCACAGAATTGCTCAGGTTGGAAATGACCTTCACGATCATTGAGTCCAACTTCAGCCTAACCCTACTACCCTAACTCTAACAACCCACCACTAAACCATGTCCTCAAGAACCACATCCAGATGATTTTTAAACACATTCAGGGATGGTGATTCAACTGCTTTCCTGGGGAGCCTTTTCCAGTGCTTAACAATACAATACAGTCTAGCCACAAGCTCTGCACAGGGAGTGGGTTGACCTGGGCTCTGACACACACTGCATGGTTTAGGGGTATACATGTCTTTTCAGTGCATCTGATATCCTCAGCTGTAAGGTATGTTGGCACTTCCCAAGTCTTTACTTGATCTGTGTTTGCTCTGTGAGAGGGACTGCCTTTTGCTGCACATTCTCTGGGACCTAGCTTTGAGTGTCTGCCTCATCTGCACTGCCTCCTCACCTCAGGGAGAGGTGCAGGTGTAGATTCTTCCTTTTGACCTCCACTGAAAGGGAATGAGTTGGAGCAATTATATCATGTCCTCCTGCTCCTCCTCCTAACATATGCCCTCTCTCTTGACTGTGGATCATTAGACACTCTGGACATCCTATACAGCCCCTGTACCATAACACTCATGAGGTCTCTTATCAAGCTAACAAGCAAATTACTTGTGACAGTTCCTGGCCAAACTCCTGATAAAGGTTCTGAAATACAATGATACTCTCGTTCTTTCTTTCTCCCTTGTAAAATAAATCAGACTTACACTTTAAAAAGCCAAGTGGCCTAAAGGAGAAATTTTCCCAGATTGTCAGGGTTCTAGGAAAGGGAGTTGAGGAGGGTCTCTCTGCTCATCACTTATCACTGAAAGAAAGTGGGTTACATGGGATTTATAAATCTACAGCTGCAGAGAAATATTTGTAAATAGTCTGTAAAAAAAAAAAAAAGGTTTTCTAGGGGTTTCCCACTCATTGGTGCAAAATAAATGAGGCTCAGCTATAGAGGTTCATTGATTTTAAGTCAGAACTGCCAACACAAAATGTTTGAATATATTGAGCCAGGCACACATTTTGTGTGAGTAACTAAAGCATAACCTTCCACTCTCCCAGCTTCTTCTTATGTGCCTTTTGGATTCTGAAACTTAAGCCAGCACTTGGGTCACATTTTCAAGCCTCTCTTCACAACAATGTGATGCTCTTGCAGAAAAGACAAATGTCACTCCAAGATGTATTAGCAGGAATGCTGAGTATAAGACAAGAGAGGTAATTATTCTGCTCTATTTGGCACTAGTGCAGCCTCAGCCGAAATAGTGCAACCAGTTTGGGGTACTGCATTTTAAGATAAGTGCAACAAAATGATAAGAGTTCTAGCAAACACAAACTTCTAAGAAAGGTTAAAAGAGCTGTGATTGTTTAGTCTGAGAGTCATAAGGAAGAGGATAAGACTTTGCAAATACATAAAAAATATTTTAAAGAAGGCATAAATCAATTTTGCCCTTTGCCTCAAAGGGTAGTACATGGCATAATTGTCTAATTCATCAATTAAATTCAGATGAAATATTAGGAAAAATAGTCTGATTACAAGTACAGCATAGCACTGAAGCCTGCTTTTCAGAAACATGGAGAAGTCCTGTGCAGGAGGTTTTTAAAAACAGATCAGGCAAACATATGACATGCATCATGCAGGTTGCGTGCAGTCCTGCTTCCCAGACCTATGGAAATAACCTGCTGATGTTTCTTCCAGTTCCCTGTTTCTAGTATATTGTGGTTCTAAGAGTGTAGGCAAACACTTCACAAAAACATAGAAAAAGAGACTGCAACATAGCTGTTATCCTCTGGGCCTTGGTTGTTTCTCTAAAACCTTCAATACCGTGAGAATCATGGTAAAACTCCCCAAGTCTGCAGTACTCCGGATGGCATGTTGTGAAGCTCTTGATCCTTTCTCTAGCAAAAAAAAATTCCATTACATTGTTTTTTGTGCTGCTCCAAAGGCAAATTTACTTCATTCCCAGAAATCTACATTTTATTTCTATATATCCAGCTATATCTGGCCTCTACTCAACCTCATTAAGGTTGCATCTACCAGCAGATGTTATCTGTATTTAGAGACTTAGAGAAGGTCAGTTTACCACATGGCCTGCTGATCAATAAGCTGAACAAAATTTGCCTAACTCTTATATCATGGTGAGACTGTTTTTCCAGTTCATACCTGACCACCAACATTTGATAAACATCTGTGCATAAAGCCATGACCACAAACACAAAACATGCAAAATTGGCTTATGTGTGATGTGTTATCATATAGACACACCTATATCTGTCTGCAAAAGCAAAATATCCAATATAATAAATTCTCTAGTGTAATATTGCCTATCACATAAATGGTCTCTTGCTGTCTTTCTCTCTCTGTCTCACACATACATACATAGATACCCATTCATTTTGGTTACAGACACCAGCGTGAATTAGTGTTTCTCCTTATTATTATGTACTGGAATCAAATGAAACACAAATAGGAACATTGATTTATACCCCTAATGAAGTGGTACAATTTCCAGACTTGCTTACTATTTGCTCCTGTGAAGGAAGCATGAGCTGTGGGTACTTGGGATTGTTGGAAATTTCTCAGCACTGATTTGAGAGATGAACTTTAAAGACACTAAAGCTGTGTACATATTTCCTCTCAGGAAAATCTAACAGGGCTAACCAATCTGTTTTACTCAGAAGCTATATTTCTCTTCTAGATGCAGACATCAAAACAAAAAACTTGATTTCATGTCCTTGTCAAGAAATGTTAGTCCAAAAGAACTCCTTTAATGAGGATCACAAGGCACTTTAGTGTCTTTGCTGATTAAGACCCCAGACTAACTAGGGCTAATGTTGGGAGTAATTTTCCTGCTGACACTTGTCCACTGTCTAGGTAATAAGGCCAACACAGCATTTTAGAAAGTCTGGTAAGACACTATTAGACAATTGTGCCTTTCAGTATCTAGGATCAGCCTTTGCCAGATTTAAACTAATCATCTAGACTTACAGTTGGGCACATACTTTGTTTGGAATGTTTGGTGTTTTTTTTAACCTGGTCCCCAGGTTCTCAGCTGAATTGACTGGTTCTGGAACTGCAGATTATTTACAAGCATGTTAAATGAAATTATATATATTTTTGGATGGATTAGTGCAGTAAGTTTCTTCTCTTTGCTTGGTAAATATAACTTTTAGAATCAGACCCTGCTGCTACAAACACACAAAATTGAACATTTCCTAGAGCTGATGTATTCATTGGAGTATTTACGGGAGATGAACATGAATGAGATGGAGGAGAAGGAAAGAAAATTCACTTCAGAAATGCAAGGAACACATCTGTGGGATGTTAAAAACCAATGTCTTTCCATCTATAGCCTTTCCATCTACAGCTGTGTGTTATTTCCAAAACTTCTACAAAAGACATAGAATCTTTCTGCTGACCCTCCAGTCACTTTCAAAAAACAAAGTGCTTAACTGTTGACTTCACTCCCAGTGCCAGGTCCAAGTATTTGGTCATTGTGCTAGTTACTCAGAAAATTTGGACATGCCTCAAATTGTCAAGTCTACTTGTGCAAGCACAATATATACATAAATTGAGGTGAGAAGTGATTCACAGTCAGACAACTGCTGTTTCCTTTGTTTGGATCTGATTGGCAGTACTGGATTATGCTGTGCAGTAACTGTCAAGTCAAGATAGGACATGTATCAGCACTTCAACTTCAAGCTGTTTGTTGAGATCTTCCTTGATATAAACCTGTTTCATGAAAGTATAGATTATTTTTAACTAAACAGTAGCATTAATTGAGTCCAAAAGCTTCCATTTATTTGAAAAAAAGCTTACACATTCATTTAACAATACTAAATAGAAGTATGCCTATCCTAGACCCCCATTTCCCTGAAGTTTTGCTGCTTGAAACCAGGGTCTGAGATAGGATCCATTTCTCTGTAGTATATCAACTGTAACTGTCACATACAAAAGACAAGTATCTTCAGGTGAAATCAGTAGTGCACTAGGGTCCTGATTAACCACAGGCACTATATATTGTAGACATAAACACTAAATGCCTATATATAAGGCTATTCAGGTGTAAGTCACAAAGTAGAAAGACTGGTAATAATTTTCAGCATGTTCTTAGAAGTTACTATAAAAGGAAAGGAATGACATAAGGAAAAACTGAGCCTGAAGCCTTTTCTCCATTTACCCACCTTTGAATGACCCTGGAATCAAAGGAATTCAGTCCAAAGGACATGGGGTGCCATGTCAGGTGATAATTATGACTTGGTGCTGTTCATATTATTTATACCTTTAAACACATATGCCAAAAAGCTTCATGTTACAGTATACCTAGTAATCTCTTCATTCACAATAAAACGACTCAGAAAATGATCACTAACTCCCAAAGAATTGCAGAATATACACTTTTTACCTACTTTTTGAGAAATTATAAATATATTACATCTTTTTAAATTGGAATGAACTTTCATATGTACAGAATAGGATGGCACAGGTAGGACTTTTAATGACATAATAAGAAAAATAATGAGAAGCCAGTGTTATTCAGCTTCCAAACCCTTTACTTCATTAGCTTCTTTTTTAAATTTTTGCTTTTCCCTGAGTAGCAAGTGTGACATCATATCCAGGCTGAAACCTCCACAAGAGACTTTAGAAACAGAAGGAAGAGAGAAGATCACATGCAAGGAATATAATTCATCAGAGAAAGAAAAATGCCAAGTTTAAGAGTGCTGGTAATGACCTAGATGCCTCATTCAACCACAGGGTAAGTGTCTGTCTACTGAGCAAGCTTAGTTTAAATTTTATTCCGAAGTTCCACATTACAAGTGGCAGCAGGCTAATATGGGGTGTTACTCTATCTGAGCTGGTTAGTTCATCCCTTATCTAAAAGCACAGTCCTCATGTTTCTCAAAGGCTTCTAGCATTTCTAGTTTCTGCTTTGCATAATTTGGCTTTCTGAACCTCATGAGGTTTTAAAGGTTTTTTTTTACTGAAAAAATGCCAAAAAGGGAAAGCTCTTAAACTCATATAATGTGCCGTCTAGTAAGAAACACTTGTACTTGCTGGAAAAAAAAAAAAACCAAGGAAACCAAAATATAATTCATGATTTCTCTATAACATGTCCCTGTAAATATTACTAGGACCAAAAAACTCCTAGTCTATTTAATTGAGATAGAAAAGTTCTAATTAATTTCCCATTATGCTGCAAGCACAATTTAAAAACATTTACAAAATGGTCACTGCTAGACAAATATTTGCCTGAGTAAATAGATGGATCACAAAATCTCACTACCCACTGCTAGCACTGTTCATGAGCACATTAAGGGTGGGGTTAGTCCAGCAGAAACGAAAAAAAGGCCTGTTTGATTTTTGTTTCTAAGGAAACCTCCCCTCATGTGTGTCATCACGTACTCTTGCACAGGGCTTTAAGAATTTGTGCCTCAAGGCAAAGGGATGAACAGACACAGAATCATAGAATGGTTTGAATTGGAAAGGACTTTTAAAGGTCATCTTGTCCAACCCTCCTGCAGTGAGCAGGGACACCTTCAACCAGACCAGGTTTCTCAGAGCCCCATCTAACCTGACCTTAAATGTTTCTGGGGGCATCTACTACCTCTCTGGGCAACTTGTTCCAGTGTTTCACCACCCTCATTGTAAAAAAAAGTCTTCCTTATATCTAGTTTAAATATCCCATCTTAAAGCCATTAGCTCTTGTCCTGTTGCTTCAGGTCCTGTTAAAAACTCTGTCCCCATCTTTCCTATAGACCCCCTTGAATTACTGAGACACTACAATAGGGTCTTTCCAGAACCTTCTCTACTCCATGCTGAACAACCCCAACTCTCATAACCTTTCTTCATAGCAGAAGTGGTCCAGCCCTCTTATCATTTTTGTGGCCCTCCTCTGGACCTACTCCAACAGGTCAATGTCTTTCCTGTGCTGAAGATTCCAGAGCTGGCCACAGTGCTCAAGCAGGCTCTCAGCAGAGTGGAGTAGAGGGGCAGAATCACTTCCCTAGACCTGCAGGCCACGCTTATTTCAATGCAGCCCAAGGTACACTTGACTTTCTGGGCTGTGAATGCACATTGCCGGCTCATGTCCAGCTTTTCATCCACCGCACTCTCAAGTCCTTCTCTTCAGGGCTGCTTTCAGTCCCATCATCCCTCAGCCTGTACTGATACTCAGTATTGCCCTGACCCAAGTACAGTACCTTGCACTTGGCCTTGTTGAGCCTCGTGAGATTCACATGGGCCCTTCCTGAGTTTTTGCTGGTTCCTCTGGGTGGCATCCCATCCCTTAGGCATGTCAACTCATCTTGGTGTCATCTGCAAACTTGCCAAGGGTGCACTTGATCCCACTGTCTATGGCACTGATGAAGATATTAAACAGTACTTGTCCCAGTACAGACCCCTGAGGGATGCCACTCATCACTGGTCTCCATCAGGACATCAAGTCATTGATCACTACTCTCTGGATGTGACCACACAACCAATTCCTCATTCACCAAACAGTGCACCCGTCAAATTCATATCTCTCCAGCTTAGAGAGAAGGATAGTGTGGGAGACCATGTCAAAGGCCTTACAAAAATCCAGATAGACAACATCCATATCTCTTCCCTTGTTCTTGTGATGATGTAGTCACTCCATCACAGAAGGCCACTAGGTTGGTCAGGCAGGACTTGCCATTGGTCTAGCCAAGATGACTGTGTCAAATCCCCTCCCTGTTCCCCATGTAACCTTAGCATATCTTCTAGGATGAATATTGTTTTAATTTGCACATATGAGGGAGATTATGTATTTAAGCACATGGTGGCCAGTAGATGTAATATTGCTGTGCTTTGTTTCCTAGTACTCTTACAACCAGGTGAGTACTCAACAGGAGTTTTTTGTGGTATTTTACAGATGCTGTGTTAATAATGTTTGCTTTCTGATTTGTATGTATTTTATGATATTTTACACAAAGGAGAAAGATGGATGTAACCTTAAAAAGATAATTGCAAGCTCACCTGGAAACAAATTGCCTTGAGAGTGTTTGTGTTCTGGTCAAGTCATCTTTGCAAGATGTCTGGTATTTTGAACAGAAAAATAGGCCTATTCATCAGAGAATCACAGGAGCTTCATGCACCCACTAACTTGAAAAACAAGCCAAACACTCAGCACCATGTGTTCCCAAAGCATGCATCAGCTTCCATACTTGTAAGTCAAGGAATCTTCTTTCTTGTCTTACTCTGGGGTAATTAACCATTTCTGCAAGTATGAAATCTCATTCCTTACCAAAGCAACAGATTCCATGTGTTACTCTGATCTTACTAATACACTTAGTTGTCTCAACTGCATGGATGTTGCCCAGCCTCACAGACTTGCTATAATACAAAACACTAGCATCCTGTGAGATAGTTTACTCTTTTTTTATATTTTCTTTTTATTCTAATACAATTTCTATTGACTTCTAGTTCATATGTCCTGGGAATGAAGACAATAAATGTGGAACAAGGACTGCAGGCACTGAGTAGTACAAATCTAAAACCTGAAAAGTCATGGTCATTTACATGCAGTTATACATACTTGTTGCACTCAAAAAGACCATTTTCTATTTATATGTTTCTCTAAGAAATTGCTTTAGCAGCTGGAGAAACCCATACAATTAATGTTGTGTTCTGCTGGTGCTGGTGTTGTATCACACAGCAAGCACAAGTTTTTGAAAGTGTTTATAAAGGGCTCTACCTCTCTGGTACAATGTGTTACATCTAAATATTGTGACTAGCTGGTATTTGATAGGCACCAGCCCACAGTGGGTCATTTCCTCGCAGAAAGGCAGAGTCTGCTCTCCTCGCTGCATCAGTGCGCAGATGTGCACAGGGTGGGACAGGTTGGGTGTCAGGAGCAAGGTGGTGTGTGGCATTGCTCCCTGCTCTTCCTCAGGATGGGCAACTTCTGCAAAAGTACTGGGAGAAAGGAGTCCCCTGTGCTGGATGCTATGCCTCTGAAGGAGGTGCAAGCATGCACACAATAAACAAATGTCAGTCCTTAATAAATTAAAATCTCTAATCACTTTTACCTTACCACTGTGACTTCCCTCTGCAGCCTCTCTGCTGGGCTTGACAGCACCAGTTCTGCTTGCACCAGGGCTGAGCCTGTCACAGCATTGCTGCACAAACAGTCCCCTTTGCATTTCCACAGAGCTGCAAAGTCTTACATGACTCAGAGATGTTTTTATACTCTTTCTGGAGAGCGAAATATTTCTGACTTACAGAGAAAGCTTTACCTGTGCTGCCTTCTGGATGAGACAAAATAATGGCTTTTGTTCCTGAGAAAATTTTCAAGGATAAGGGAACTGTTGAAGGCAATGGTGGTGTGCATGTAACATTTTGTCTCTGCTAATATCAACTCTGTATTCAATACGATCAGTCAGTGTGAAGGTCTCTGTGATATGTATCAGAGAGAGAGCTTACTCCACACTACTCTGTCCCACTGCCTTCCAAATCACTTTCCTAGTAATCACATCTGAAAGGACAATCATTTTTGCCTTGGATTAGTCTAAAAGCCTTTTGGTCATTAACCCATTTTCTCTTCTGTGCCAGAAACGTCTGAGCTGAAAAGATACTGGACATTTCGATTTGTTTGTCTTTTTTCTGCTTTTTACAGCATGCACCTCACTCAGGAGGAGAATGTCTCAAATGCATTCCCTCCATCCCCTTCTAGAAACCCACTCCTACCCTTGGTATCATTCATTTTAACACAGCCTGGTGTGTTGCAGCCCAGACTGCATTGCATCAGATGTGCAAATGATTTTAAATGAAAATAAGCAAATTATGTCAGAGTCTTCCCAAGTGTGTGAAGAGGGAGTTGTATAACTGACTTTTTTTTTTTTAAGGAGTAAAGGAGAGACATCTGGCAAGAAGGAAAAAGCGAAACCCAAGGGCAAAAAGGAAGTGCTTGGAATACAGGACAAAATAATGATTTAGACTTCATGCATAAAGGTCTTTTAGGAACAATGCAACAGCAAACTAAGATTCAGGAGCAGGGAGGGATCAGTTCTATACTGTGCACCAGGACTTAGGATAACATAGTGCCATTAATCAACAAGAAGGAAGGCAAAGGGGGAAAAACAAGGACACACCTACAGAAAATTGGATTACTGGGAAGAAACAAAGTCAGCAAAGAAAAGAAGACACCAAAAGATGCGGAAAAGGGAACAAAATAAAGTGGAAATAATATGTAAAATGGAAGAGAGAAGAAAAGAAATTCAAAGGAGAATTTTTTAATTTATGGATTTCACTTTAGATTTCTTGAATTTATATGACAAAGTTACCTTTCATCACAAAGTTTAACAGAGTGGGCTGCTTCCTCCAACTCCCAGGCTTGGAGAAGATAGAGTAAAATATGTAGGTGAAATTCTTTGTCTTCTCCATTAACAGACATAGAGATTATTGTTTCCAGGAGGAATTAATTAGTGACTTGTGCCACATAGATGTGCACAAGTTTATGGGACTGGATGGGATCCACTCAAGGGTACTAAAGGTGCTGGCAGAAGGGCCTACCAAGCCACTTTCCATTATTTATTAACAGTCCTGGCTAACCTGGGAGGTCTCAGTTGACTGGAAGCTAGCAAATTTGACACCCATCTACAAGAAAGGATGATCCTGGGAGATACAGACCTGCCAGTCTGACTTCGGTGCCAGGGAAGGCCATGGAGCAGGTCATCTTGAGTTCCATCACATGGTACATACAAGACAACCAGGTGATCAGGCCTAGTCAGCATGGGTTTACGAAATGCAGGTCCTACTTCACTAACCTGATCTCCTTCTACAAGGTGAACTGCCTAGTGGATGAAAGAAGAACTGTGGACATTGTCTAACTGGACTTTAGTAAAGCCTTTGACTCTGTCTCCCACAGCATTCTCCTTCAGAAAATTACATCGCAAGGCATAATATACAGTCTGCACTGGATAAGAAACTGTCTGAGTGGCTGGGCCAAAAGAGTGGTAGTGAATGGAGCTAAATCTGGCCAGTGTGCAGTCACAAGTGACGTTCCCCAGGGTTCAGGACTGGGGCCTGTTCTCTTCAATATCTTTATTAATGATCTGGATGAGCGGATTGAGTGTACCCAAACTGTAGGTGACACCAAGCTAGGTGGGTGTGTCAATCTTCTAGAGGGTAGGGAAGGCTTACAGTGGGACCTAGACAGGTTAGATCAGTGGATCAAGGTTAATTGTGTGGGGTTCAAAAAGGCTAAGTGCCAGGTCCTGCACTTGGGTCATAACAACCCCATGGTAAGCTACAGACCTGGGAATGTGTGGTTGGAAAGCTGCAAGCTGGAAAAGGACTTGTAGGTATTGATCAATATTTGACTGAGTCAGCAGTGCATGCAGGTGGCCAAGAAGGCCAATAGCATCCTGGCTTGTATTGGAAACACTGTGGCCAGTAGGAATAGGGAGGTGATCCTCCCCCTGTACTTGGCACTGGTGAGGCTACACCTTGAATGTTGTGTTCTGTTCTGGGCCCCTCACTATAACAAGGACATAGAAGTGCTGGAACGAGTCCAGAAAAGGGCAACGAGGCTCCTGAAAGCCCTGGAACACAAGTCCTGTGAGGAGCAGCTGAGACAGCTGGGGTTGTTTAGTCTGGAGGAGACTGAGGGGAGACCGTATCACTCTCTACAGCTACCTGAAAGGAGGTTGAAATGAGGAGGAGTACAGCCTCTTCTCCCTGGTGATGTGTGACAGGACCAGAGGGAACGGATGCAAGCTGTGCAGGGGAGGTTTAGGCTGGATATTAGGAAATGTTTCTTCACTGAAAGGGTCAACATTGGAATGATCTGATCACGACAGTGGTGGAGTTGCCATCCCTGGAGTCATTTAAATGATGTGTGGACCTGGTGCTTAGGGACGTGATTTAGTGGTGAGCTTGCAGTGTTCAGTCAAAGGCTGGACTAGTTGATCTTGAAGGTCTCTTCCAACCAACGACATTCTGTGTGTGATTCTGTGTGAGTCCTGGATCATACCAAACCAGCAAATGACTCAAAGTTTAGGCTGTTGGGCTTGATAAGGTCCCAGCAGAGTGAACATGGCTGATACAGAAAATATTTCCTCCTGGAGTGATTCCATAGAAAGGTTAACTGCTGGATGTATACCAGGAGCGATAGTTAGTGCAAGGGTTACAATGTACATTCCCAATGCAGTCCGAGCAGTAGTTTCTGGTAAGTGAAAGACCTGAATCACACTGTGAGTGATGTTTGAATAATGTTTGAATAATCTGAACAACCAGACTGAAAAACTATACCTCTCTCTTCTGAAGAAGGGAGTATTGTCCCTAGTTTTAAAAAAGACAGGAACATGAAAAGCAATTAATACGGCAACGTAAGGATAAGTATAAACACAAACATGCAGACATTCAAGTGAACTGCTAGGTTTTTTTCTTGTAATCTTTGTTAATTGGAAGGCACGAAATGTTATTTAGAGTGCACTTAGAGGGCAATGTTCTGCAAAATGCAGGTATAGCACTATGCACAGAATTGACCATCTTTGGATCAGCCTATGGACTAAATTCATCCCTGGTGATGGATCTGTAGACATTATTAGATCAATACTTCAGTGAGACCCAATGATCAGCAACACAGAAGGGAAAGGCTGTATGTGATGTACATGTATTTCTGTAGGAAGTCTGCAGCCTTTGTCAATCCTTCTTTTGTACTGATGCTATGTAGTTCAAAGACGAAAGCAGCATCTGTTACTAATGAAAGCCTTAGGTTGTGACATTAGTCACAACAATGTAGGAAGTCTTGCACTGATTTTTGAAGATAGTGCGTTTTAAAGAAGTAGGGTATCTTCTGTTACTTTCAAAAATGTAAAACAATGTCTTTGTGGGTGAGTTCCCTTGAAAGGAAAATCACCTTAATGTTGAAAGAAAATGCCAGTGGTGTTACCATAATTATTTATTATTACCATATATTAATTCTCAATTTATATATTTCTATACATAAAAATCTAAAAGAAATTTTATTGTTTTCCCTGTCTTTTTTTTTTCCAGTGAAGTGACATTAAAAGAAAAATGAGACATTTTTAGACTATTTTCTGTTGACAGTATTCCCTTGAAAACATTAACTTTTTATTTATCTATCCCAAGGAATGGTATGCATCAGAAGACAATCTCCTTGCGGTGGTGGAATGTGACCTTGGCTAGTCTATAACTGCTAAAAAATGCCATCCCTCTGATGTTATATTGTTTTGATGGAAGGGAAAATCAGCTAACTTATTTGGAAAAGTTGCAGAGAAATCTTCAGCTTCTTAGACTTAGTTCACCTAACCTTCAGGTTCTCTCTTTCTGAGTGTCATTAGTTTGTGCTTACGCAGTGTCTTTTATCTAAGAGTTTTGTACAAAACATTAAGGAAACATTAATTAAGGTTACAGCATTTCAGGGGAGAGGTAAAAATTATTAACCTCACTTTCAATATCAGACTCTGGACCTGGTTTGTCCCTTTGCTGCATCTGGGACCATGAATGGACTGTGTGACCAACACCAGGCTTTGCCCATGGGTTCAGATGCTGTGGGATTCATCAGGGAAGGCACAGCTAGCATTGGGGTCACCTCAGCTCCTCACTTGTCCCCTGCCCTCAAGCAGGCCTGCTCTCAATGCTCCTGAGCAGGTCTGCAGCTGAGTTGAGTTTGTTACACAGGTTGTGGCCACAGAAAAAAACAAGCCATGTCTTTTGCCAATCCAGCAAATGGGGACTGTATAATAGTCCTGCTGTTCTGTCCATAGCCTTTCTGCAACAGAGGATATCTCCTCCAAAAGAAGTGTTCCAAAAGCTCTCTGTGCTGCTTTAGCAGGTGCTTGTTCTGTGGTGCTTGTTCAGATGTCAGGAAACAGCTGATGGGATGCATGGGTACAGATGCTGTGACATTATTAGCTAGTGGGTAGGGCATGCTGGGAAATGAGCCTCTGCAGGGACATGGTACATCTCCAAAGTTACATGTGGGGCAGAGGAAAACATAATTAATAACTGCAGACAGAATATACCTGGTATAGATGAGACTTGATGCAAAACAATGTATAAATAACTCTGGTTATATAGCGTTTCTGGACCATGACTCCTGGATCATTCAGTTTGCCAGAAACAATCTCTCTCAGTCAGTCTCAGTGAGCGCGGAATATAATATAAGTTCTTCTAAGCTTTGTAGATGAACATCTGTCAACTCTGGCAATGATTTTCCAATTGAGACGTTGGCTTTGGGTTTGGGGACATAGCCTGGGTGTCTGCATCATGGCTGAGGACCTTTCCCTAACTGAATGGATGCTGCTGAACTTTCTGGAAATCAGACTGGGACAAACAGGGAATGAAAGTCCATTTAGGGTAACATCTTAGGTTTGGATTAAGATGATGTTTTGGAATAAAAAACAAAACAAAACCACAAACAAAACACGTGTCCCCACTTGCTTTATTTAGATTGACAGCTCACAGAACAGTGTCAAAGCACCCAAACTAGGTTTGCCTCAGGTAAAAACCAAGGATGCTCTCCAGGACTGCACATAATGCTCTCTAGCCACCCTGGGGTCTTTCTAGCTGGGGGAGAATTTCATAGTCTTTTTTTTATATACACCTTAGGAAGTAAAGACGTCATGTATGTGTAATGTTTGCTATGTATACAATAAAACACATTATATTACTTTTTCTAGTCCTTCAACATGAGGTAATTACATTCTTCCCCAGTACAACTCTTGCTTTAGCTCTTGTGGTTTCATTGGATTTTGATATTTCTGTCTGAAATTATGCTACCTTAGATGAGGGCATCTACTTGTTAGACAGTGGCTCACAGAGAGGCTTGACCATCATTTCCCCAGATCCTCCAGCTCTCTGAATTTTACATCGGTTTCCTGCAGCAGTTTGTTCTTCATTATATATTCCACATATGAGTCTATTTTTTTCTCATTATAGAGAATCATTTAGCTCTCCAAATCCACATGTCTGAGTTTTTGTCTTTCAATCAGTCACACATGCATCAGACTTGAATGGTTCAAATTATGCTGGACTGCAAAATGGAAAGTAAAACAAGAGTCCCCAAAATATCTATCCCCCCATTTCTGTTTTGTCCTTCTCACCCAAAACAGGGTTCATCAACTTTGTCCACCAGATTTTCATATCAGAATCTCTTTATATCAGATTTTTATTTTCTGATGGTTTTTCTGACAAGCATCATGGCAGCTGCAACATTGCTGAGCTTGATACTAGACTGAGTCTACAGAAAAGAGACTCAAACTGGAGGCATTTCCAATTATCCCCTAAAAGGATGCTATTTTTTCCAAGCTCCTCTTGCAAATACAGAGGCCTTAGAGACTCCATAAGGTCCATATTTCTATCATATGCATTATTTAAGGAGTGCTCAGGAGAAGACTAATAACCAGAGACGTAGATTTGATTGTGAGGCTTTAAAAAGGTTAGGATCATGTAACATCAAAACAAAAATTAACCAGACTTTTATAACAGAGAATTCCATAAAAATTTACCTTTTAATATACCTTTATATACCTTTAATATATTTATCTTAATTTCCTGATTTTCAACCTTTTGATCTTTTCAAGTCAAAAATCACATGCAAAAATATTTTTGAAGTATCATAGTTAAAAATGTCAAAACTTACTATCCATCCCATAATTTTTCATATTCCCATATCAGGATTGATAAAGAAAATGCACCACATTTATAACTGTATGCATAGTGATGCATCTAGTTTAATCAGTTTGAGGCTGTAGAAAAAGCTGCAGAAATATTACCTAATTCTGCTTGCTTTGTCTTACAGCCCGAGTCATTGCTTGTGAAAAATTAATATAGAATGACAGTATATGAATGAGAAAACACGCCCAGCAGGCCAAACCTGGACTTTGATATCACAGTTAATCTTACACTGAAGTTACAACATCTGATGAGCATACCATCAACATCAGATCAATCCATATGCACAGACAGCTATACCATGAATTTCACATCACAATTTTCATCATTTAGCCATGTTGTGACAAGCCTTGTCAAGAAGCAAAAGACTGAATAGAGTTGGAGAGTGAACTCTCTCTAGTCATCCAGGTGGTCCCATGAAATCTGGCAAGGCAGCAAGGTGCTCTGTGGAGAAGCCTGTATGCCTGCTGCTTTCTGCATTAAACAAGGGTGCTGTGTCTACCTCTGCTATATAAAAGCCTGTTACTTGTATCAAGGCATTCTCTAAATATTTTATTGAATGGCATTTCTATTCTACAGCCCATATCTATAAGGATATTACAGATAATTCACAGAAATGAGATTTCAGACTAAGAGTTGCAAGAAAGTGCTATAGACAGACCATCAGCAGTCTGCTGTTCAACTGATTAGGAAATATAGTAGGGTCATGAAACCTGAACAGCTCACTTTCAGAGCTCCCAAAGAGCTAATTACAGAAATAGCTATTACTTAACAGCTATTTGCCACAATCTACTTAGCCAGTAATTTAAATACCAGTTGAATTAGTGCAAGATTAATAATTTCCTACAAATTACTTGGCCTGTGCTAATCTCTGTTACTGAACCATGGCAGTTACCTTTTCCCTCCAGGCTAGTTGCTCTCTGCAGGCTGACCTTGAGGTATAGAAGCTAATGGCAAGAGCTATGCAAAAGTTACACAAGTGCCTGGGGTGGAGCATCACCAGCAGAACAGCTATGGTTATTACTCATCTATCGCATTTTAGCCTTACTTCTGACTACAAGTCCACTCTAGCACCTCTGCATTGAAAATTGCTACTTGTTTTTATTTTGACTGCTTGTGAGAAAGCATCAGAAATTATCCAGCAGAAGTACTGTTTTGTTAGCCAGAAGAAGTTCAGCATGAATCTCTCATGGCTCAATAATTAGCCAGCCAAATTCTTCATGCATTTTCAGGCTCTTTTCTCTGACATGTGACCTTTATTTAAGTCAAAGTAACAGGCAGGAGTGTCTAGTACCATGACTCAGAGACAGGCAACCTGAATCTTATTCAAATGTGGGTAGAGAGTATTACCTAAGTGTTACCGAAGAAAGCCTTAGCTTTTACTATCCATGATCTGGTGACGCTAGAAAGGGTTATTCTGTAGGAGCTGTGACTGTCTGACCCTTAACCTGTATGTTTGCAAGTCACTGAAGATCTTTGGATGGCCATGTTCCTGTGCAGGTGGATAAGGCTTCATTCTGCATGGAGTCAAAACCTGAGGGTGGGCTTTGCATGTAATACAGGCTGGCAAGGAAAAGCTCTACTCCTTATCTCCTGCTGGTTCATACAACCTCATCCTCCCCAGGTGCCGGAGAGGATTCTCCCTCCTGATGTCCCTCTGGAGCAGGGGCTGGCAAGGGATGGGACTTGGGTCCCTGCCAAGAGACCAGGAGTCAGAGCAGCAGCACAGGGCTTCCCTCGCTCCTTCTGGGAGGTGTCCTGCTCTACGTGCAGATCTGCAGGAGAGGGGAGCCAAAAGCTTGGCTTTGCTTCACAAAGGGGGTGGATATTTGGCAAGGTCCAGGGAACAACTGACTTTAGAGCTGTCCTTTTCTGGATTTTCCTGCACAAGGGAGTGAGTTAGACCACTTCCTTGTTTATAAAAGGCTCCTGTTTTGTCTTTCTTCTGTACAAACAGGAATTATGATAGAAAATATAGTGTGACATGGAAACTTGCTTTTGAAAGATGAGTTCTGAAAACTTGAATAAGAACTGGGTTGCATTTCCAATTACTGGGGCCAAATCCTACTTTCAGTTGTCTCCCATAAATCCAGATCAACTACCCAGAGTATGCAGATTTATTTCAGATACCTCTAGTGTGACAGGAAAAGTTGTGTCTGATGACATTCAGAGTCACAACATTGCCCTAATAACCTTCAGTTGCACTTAAATCAATTTTCTAGTAGTCCAACAGGATGGATGTTGTTCTGGAAATTATGTGTCTGTAAATATTTGCTTTGTTAAAAAGAAATACAAGACCCAGTCTTGTCCTCTGGGAATGCGGCACTGACAGGTGTTAGGGTTCAAAGATCAGAAAACAATGTCAATAACTTTGGAATGGACATAGGTTCCTGACCTGCAGTGTGGTGAATGGAGATTCTCTCATCAGAGCCTTGGGAAATTACACACGCCTCACTCTTCTGGTTCTTTCATACTGTATTAGTTTTCCTTTGCAAGGTTCACTTACCTTTGCTTATTCTGAAGCAGGCCTGAAGATTTTGTTCTTGGTATTGCATCACATGCCTTCTTTTGTAGAGCTTATTATGGAACAGAACTGCCCAGATTCTGAACAGTTAATGTCCTGAAGGGATGAAATAACTAAGAAGCTTGTGTGTGTGTATACATATGTGTGTGTGCACATGAGTGTACGTGTGTGTGCATGTGGGGAGCAATCATTCTGTATTAAGATAATACATGTGTTTTTTTCCTCCTTAATCCTGCTCTTATTGCATATTTATGACCATCTGCCTATTCTTACTTAGTGAAGCTGTTCTATGATATCAAGATTATGACAACTCATGTCCACAGATGACTACTTCATGTATCACTAGGAGAAGGCAATTCCCACAGTGTGGGGACTTCACTGTCTTGATATCATCATTTCAGACATTATACTTGTCCTGTATTTCTCTGAATTTTGCAAAAGGGGAGTTCATTATATGTTATTTGTATATTCCAGTGTGACAACTTCAGGTGCCCCATGTGGTTCTGCTTTAAGTACAACCCGTATTTATCCTCATGTAGTGCCTTTGTATTGAAAGACTATAATTTAGTCACCAGCATTTCTTTATCTACAGCTGGAGTTTTCTCTTTTCCTTTGCAAGTGCATCAAACTCATTCCTTGAAGGGACAGAGAGAGGAGTCTGAGATTTGAGTCCATGCATTTGTGTGGGGGGGTGATCAGGCAAAGTTCCCACCAGCTCTAAAAAGATCACTCACGTGCTGTACATAGTCCGAACGAATTCGCCTCCTTCCTGGCCTTTATATTTGCAATTCAAACCACAACAATAATAAAATAAACCTCAGCCAAAGTTTTCTCTCCAAACTTGGCTAGAGTTTCTCTGTAAGTCTCCTCTGTCCCAGACCCTTGCTTGTTCTCTTTCAAAGAAACAAATTCTGCTCACATCCCAGCTAGGCCAAACAGGATCCACCTGCCAGCACAAGGCAGCTATGTATTTTTGTGCAGGACTCTAGTACCTGAGCAGAGTATGACTAAAAAAAGTTGCTCTCCTTGTGCAGGATAGGGGAACCCAGTTGCAGAGTTATATCCAGTTTCTGTATCCACTTCATAAGGAAAATATACAAAATGAGAAAAAGCAGCAAGAGAACTGAGAATACCTCTCTGAGAGAGAATTACAGAGAGTTACTAAAATTATTTTAGTTTATGAAAGAGAACTTCTGCAAGTGTGTGAATAACAGTTTGTAAGGCACTGCACAGAGAAAGGTTATCATGAATCATGGAGATACTTAATCATGCAGAGTCTGAAGAATATTTAATGTCTAGTTGTTGAGGCTAGACACTGGAAATAAAATTCATATTTTTAATAACAGGATTAACATATTCTCAGATAATTTACTAAAATGTGTGCTGAATGATCTATCATATGAAATCTTTTAACACCTCAAGAAGATGTGCATCTTCACACAGAAATTCCTGAAAAAAATGATGTATAGATTATAGAAATCAAAACCAGACAGCTCAGAAGTGTTGTTCCTTGTCTTTGAAACAACATCTGGTCCTCCCCAGCACACTGCCAGAGCCAGTATCATGGAATATCAAATTGGCAATATGACATTGCTCCTTTATATTCCAGCCTATGGCCAGTGTTTTTATTGCTGTTCCCACTCATGAGCCCTATCATACTCATGACACTGTGAAAAAGAGGCTGACATCAGTATGTTAATATGCTTCAAGGAGATCTGTCCCAGTATCGCCCTGACTATGAATGTGTGTTAGAAGTGAGCATTCTCAGAAAACACCAAAGAAAGATCAAAGGTCTTCCTTATCAACTGGGGTGCTTGGTGGCTTGTGTTAGCATTTTACAACATTGTCCCAACAGAGATGAGGGATGAAGTGACATGTCCTGGCATTGTGCCCAGGAATTTTCACTCTTTGACCAGAGTTTTGACATACGCTATGGACAGTGCAGTAGGGAATGAGAGTGCTGTGTGTGCTGACCTCTTTCTGTGGGTTTCATTTCTCTCCCCCTTCCAAAAAAAAAAAAAAAAAAAAAAAATCTTTACATTAGGTATCTTGAGCACCTCTTCCCACAGCAGGGGTCCTGTGTCTCCAACAGAAGGACAAGAGGACTACAGGAGTCAGGACTTCTGCATAAAGTGATTCCTAACTGACCAGGGGAGCTTTCCAGTGTGGGGAACTTTCTTCCCATAGAAAATGCTGTTCATTTTGCATTAAATTTTAATTTAGCAGAACAATTTCTTGCTTTCTTCAGAGAAGGAGAACATTTTCCATGAAAAAAGACTGTCTATAACCATTAACTTTGGCCCCACTAAGCAAGAGATCATATTTCTTTTCCATACATTGTGCCTGCCAAACCTTTTTTCCCTAATTCCTTTCTGCTTTTTATCAGGTCACTTTTATTATAATTCATCCACGAAAAAAGAAAGAAAGAAAAAAATCATTCCTTTAAATCAGAGTTAATTCAAATATCAATGTTCAAGAAAGGAATAAAACAGCATCAATCAAATTCATTCTTTGACCAAGCAGAACATGCTTTAGCAGGACAAGATAAAATATTTTTCTAAGACCCTACCAATCAGCAAAAAAAAAGTATGACAGTTTTAAAGGATGAAGAAATCTGGATTGGAGTTAGATACAACTTGCTTTCAATATAGTGGAAAAGCAGTGCACAGTTTGTATTTGTCACCAAATTTTGCTCTGAGCAGCCTAGATTTTGACATTACATCAGATAAATAGCCCATTAATCACATTTTAAATAGTCTTTGCTTTTCATTTTCCTTTTTTCATGTACAAGAATATTTTGTCAATGACAAACATAAGAAGTGCTACGTGTAGATTAACTTAGCAAAATAAACCCCACAGACAGACTGAGAAATTTCTTTGTGTCTAAGAGAATATA
Organism: Todiramphus chloris collaris; assembly: GCA_025345505.1. Lineage (NCBI taxonomy): Eukaryota > Metazoa > Chordata > Aves > Coraciiformes > Alcedinidae > Todiramphus > Todiramphus chloris. The sequence continues at coordinate 8,585,585 of JANVCC010010204.1, forward strand.
GTCTCACGATTCTTGAGAAAACATGCGGAAGGAATGATTATCTCATGCTTGACTATCTTCCAAACCCCACAGAGAACAAGATGGTCCAGTTTTGTTGTTTGGGGCATAGGAGCAGCAGTTCTAACTCAGCTCAAAACCAGGAGGACACTGTAGGTCACCTTGATCCAGTGCAGACTTGACTCCAAAACTCACTGAAATTACTAGAAAGACTGCGTCATCTTGGAAACTCTAGTGCACATGGGCCTGGGCAGCTGGCTAGTTATCTGAGACCTGTGGAGCCTGCAGGAGCTGGCACTCCATTGGTGGGTGAGCTGTTCTGTGGCATCTGTTCTTTGAGAAACATCCATCTGTGGACATGAAAACACATTCAGTTGAGGTGCCGACTGAAGTCTACTTCTCATTTGGCTAAAGGACAGCTATACCGATGGTACTGGTCACATCAGAGAGCAGGACCTGGACTCAGCAAGGGGAAGATGAGTGAAAAGCAAAGCCCTTTGCTTAGGTAAACAAGCCTCTCCTTGTGCTAAACTCAACTGAAAGAAGAGACACAGCATCTCTGCAATGAAGAATAATACATGTGAGCTAAATCAAAAGCCAAGCCACAAAGAGAAGGATAGGATAGTGAAAGGCAATGTACTCATTACGGAGCTCAGATATAGACAATGACATTGAGGAGGCTGTTTTCTCAGCAAATAAGCTGCTGAACCCCATCTCACATATTCCCCTTTGGAAATAGATTGTCCTCAGTCTGTTATTCCCAAGTCCAGTTTGTTGTGCTCAGTTTTATTTGTTCTTGTGGTTCGTTTGCAGTTTTTCTGAAGAGGACACTAGCACACAGAGACACCAAAGTGGAAAAAATAAATATTTGCTTTCTGGAAACCCGAGGGCTAAGAACATACAAAATGTCACCTATTTACACATGACAAGACATATGTCTAGATCTGGGACACAGCTGAGACCAATTCCATTCCTTTCTTCTTGTTATATAAATGTCTTTTGAAGAAAAGAAACGAGAAAAATAGCAGGGCATTGAACTGTGGAGGCCTCATGTTTTTATATCTAGTCTTCTCTTGCTGTTTCCTTTCCACATCCGTGGTCTACCTACAACCAAACTTGCATTTTACCTGTATCCTCTTTTCCTCCACGTTTCACAAAAGAACTGGGTGGGGAGAAAAAGGAGAGGTCTGTCCAGTCCTTTGGTCAGTTCACATCCTAAGCTCACTTGTGGAAACCCCCCCTGTGTTCCAGTACACATAGAGATGATAACTGCAGCTCAGGTTTCTCTGACCTTCTTCTTTCTGACTTGTGCTTATAGCCCTGGCAGGCTGGAAGGGCGTGTAAGAGCCCTACTACTGATGTCTCGGACCTTGTGTGGTGATAAGATCTGGACAGAGAATGAGCAAGGCCTGACTGCAGGAAGGAGGTGTCAATGGCTCTCAGTAGTCCTCAATGTCTCTGCCATCCCCCTCTGGCTCCTTGCAGATAAATTAATGATAGGAAGAGATAAATTCTGCTGAGGCAGGATGGTTTCTTTTCCCTGAGTTAATTTCTTCTGTTAGCCACTGTGACTGCACCAAGGGAAGGTCCATAGTAGACACTGCACCAGAAGGGGCTCATGAAAATTAGGATTGCCTCTCTACACTTCCTATGTAAATTGGGGATGCCACCCATATCCCAAGAGCATAAAAAGACAGTAAAAAATTGATCTGTGTGCACCCACCACCAAAGAAATAAAGATTTGGATTGATCCTGTGAGACATCGCTGGATCAAAGAGTGTTGAGATCTTTCTATCTTATCCTCTCTCCATCCCTATCTTTTCCTTTCATACTCTTTCTACTCACTTTTCCTTTCTTCACCTTGATACTTAGTTGTGCCTTAAAGTAACTGATAAGAAAATAACTTCCTATTGCCAGAACACCTTTATCCACACCATTTATTGATTATTCTCTGGGAAAACCAATACATTGTTCTGTATTATTCCTCTGAATCATTGTCATGACTCTACCACCACTGCCACCCTGATGTGCAGGGACAGCCTCTTCTGGGGATCGTAACAATTCACCTCACTTGTCATCCACTGAGTGGGATGAGACAGGGTGAAGCAGGGAATGCCCCTGGAAGGAGAGCTCTGTGCATCCAGCAGGATATGGCTCCAAGACAAATCCCAGGACATATAACATTTGATCCTTGCTCATGATCTTAAAAATGATCTTAATATCCTATTATGAAATCCAGTAAAGGACAAACTTAGTGCTAAATGGCAGAACAGGAAAAAAGTTATCCTGTACATGATCTGGGTTTTCTGATAACTAAGGTTGTCTCTCACCAGCAAGTAGGACACGGTGATGTATGCAATCTAGGAAGAAGATGCTGAAGACATTTAGGGCAATGCAGATGGGGAATCCTGTCTGATAATGGTTGTCAGGGTATTACTTTTCTCTTCCTACACCCTCCACCACTGTGGCAGGACTAGGTTAGCTGTCTGGCTGTTGCTGCCTTTCATGGGGTAAAGTCCTCAGGCATAACAATGGCCAAAGCAAGGTTGTCTCTGTAGCTGGTGCTCGCCCAAAAATCTGGAAGGAAAAAGCAATTTCTGTCCCCGAACATTATGGAAAACAGCAAAGGCTCCTTGCACCTGGCATTCACTGAAACATAGGAGGAGATAAGGGTAAGGGGCTGTAGCAAGAATGTTCCTCAAAAGGTTTGCTATTGCAGAGTCCAAACACATACAGGAATTACGGTTATCAGAGATTGTGTAGCTCAGTGACAGAACCTTGAAGTTCACAGTTATTCTGTTCCAGATGTGAAACTGAATAGAGAAATACAGAATTTTGCAGCAATATCCCCTTTTTGTGTATGTACTAAACCAACATTGCCACATGAAGCGAGGAAAACTTCATGTGCCATTTTGAAGGATGTATCAAGGTGCTAAAGAGCTGCTGGCTCTCAGAGCAACTGAGTGTGCTATCCCTGGACACTTCCTCCACCAAACTGCCCAAGGCTGATGGCTGGTGAAGTGTGGTGAAGACAGGAGACTGGATGTCTGGTGGAGTTTTACTGATCTTTGAAAAACATACAACAATAAATGGGTAGTTGTATAGTAGGGACATACTGCGAAATTCATAACCTTGTAGATAATGATTATCTCCAGGAACAGTATTATCTCTGGGAACAAGACATCTTGAGGCATCCAAGCATACTGAACAGACAAGAGCTGGTTTTCTGGTAACAATAAGGATTTTAGGTTTTAGGTCACTGAAAGAACGCAGTGATGAAGAACAGAAAATGAAGTAAATGACCACCAGAGGTCACGAAAGACCACCGAGGGGAGAAAGGACCCTAACCCTAATTTTATTATGCATGCTCAGGCTATGTAAATGAATTCCAGGAATCCATTAGCATAAGACTGCCCTTTCTAAGAAATAAAATGAAGATGTATATTTAGCCTGCATATAAACTATGCACCTAGCTTTCATTGGGATGCATATTTGGAGGAGGGATCCCCTGTGTGTCTGGTGCCTCAAAATAAAGAATGCCTGCTTAATAAATTTGGTTATTGAGTTTTTCACTGTGTCAGTGGCTTGGGTAGTGCAGGAGGTAGCTGGTGCATGACCTTTAATTCCTCAGTTAGAGAAAATTGCCTGCAAGAATGTGGGAGAAATTAGAGGAGTTAACTTTGTTCTGTTAATGCTAGATCTGTGAATCTAGTTCTTTCAACACAGCCCACAGCAATTCCCATAAACAACTGATGGCTTTAAAGGTATTTATCTAGAAGTCTGGTCACCTTCCATTCCACCTTGTCTGACCTTGAGCCTTAATTAGAAGGTCTGTGATTCATCACTAAACAACATTAATTGCATAAAACAGAGGAGAAAGGCATCCAGACATAACTGGATTTATGCTAAATTTGAATGTTTGTTAATTTTCTGATCAGCATCAGGATAATAAGGTGGTACATCCCAGATCTCTCTATATGTTAGTGCAAAGCAAACTGCCCCAGGTGATATCTGAAATGAACAAAGTTTCCTGTCAGTCTGGAACTGTTAATTGTTAACTACTCAGATAGGCTTACAGTCCTCTTACTTCACAAATTAAACAATTAAACCCACTTGTTACCTGTTACTGATTTCATAGCTTTAATATTCAGGGAATGAACGCAGACTGGGGAACAGAAAAAAGAAAATCTGTGTTAGGATGTGTGCCATTTAATAAAAACCCTACAAGCAGCCAATCCCTTCAGCATTGTCCATCCGCCTTGTCCTTCACTCTGGCTGCTATCAGCGAAGGAAAAAGGGGTTATGTTTTAAAGAAGCAGATGAGCTCTGATGGGAAAATCTTCCTCCCGTGGCTCCCTGAGTATGCCTGCACTCTTTCCGAGTAACACATGTATGGGCATCACTGAAATGCAGTTGCTGAATAACATGGCATAAACTTAATTGAGCAGCCTCTGCTGATGGGTGTGCTCTCTCTGGACCCTGGGGACATTCTACAGATAGCTGGTTTCTTTAAGCAGAAAGCTTTAAGTAAAACACAAATGTTGCTCTTCCGCCAAATATTTCTGCAGCCTCTGAGGGTCAGTATTCAACCTATGATGTTCTTCAGCATATCTTTTTTTAAACATCTTGAACAAACATAACTGCAGAGTTTCAGAATTCAAATATAATCCCACAACAAGTAACACTGCAAGTGCAAACATCCTCCTGTATCAATCGACAAACACAATAATGCCCATCATCCTTTTATTTTCATGAAGGCCAAAGACCTACCTTCAGATCCTCAGTCCTTTACAGCAAAGAGGTGGGACACCCACCTCCTGACAGTGCAGAGACATGCAGTGTGGCCTTATGCTATTCCTGTTTCTAGAAATTTAGGCTTTACTCCTTAAAATGAAACCACATTTCTGTAGGCAGAATGGACCCAAAAAGAGATGCTACCAAACAGAATATTATGAGCTGCAACACTTTGGAGATGGCTTCTGAGCCTGTATTTGGTCTGTAATTAAGACTTGATAAAATGCATCATTTATCAAACCTAAATGCAGTAGGAATATACCAGCTTTGATGAAGTAGGTACATTTTTTTAGATACTGTGTACACCTCCTAGCCATCACATCAAAGGGAGACGGGATGAACAAAGAATGAAAGGCAAAGAGCTAAGCAAAAGGGAAACCAACACTTTAACCACAACCAACATAGTAAATGTAAAGGCAGCAGAAGTGTTTCATCAGGGAAAAAAGCACAATTATTGGTCTAATACTACCTGACTACTTAAGCTAATTTAGTGGTTGCAATGCCAGCTGCAGGGTTTCTTGTAATATATGGGGTCACATTTTTTGCAGACCTTCCTCCTCCTTTGAGTACCCATGGTATGGGCTCATTTGCTACCTCCTTCAGTCTCTCTTCAGGGTCAGAGATCCAAGAAAGAAGGCAGTGCTGAATCAGAGGTCCAGGCTGGAGGTCTCAGCCTTGACTCTGTTACCATGGAGTGGTTGTCTGTGTCCACCCATGACATAACCACACGGCTTTCAGTAACACATCTGGCAAGAACATCACTATAAAAATACTTCAGTATTTTGAAAATGTTTTATCTGTGAAAGGAACTAAATTAATCATGTGGAGAACATGTTGCCTTCTCTGCCTGCACAAGGAGACCCTGCATACCTATACAGAATCAAATGCAAATGAGTAATGATATCCCGTTGAAGAAGAGGAGGGTTGGAGGTTTTCAGGATAGTTTGAGGAATAAAAATCTCTCTTTTAATTGTGAATTATTTCAGATGCCAGTTACCTCAGATAAATTAATTTGGATGAAAAATTTGGTCCCAATGGCAAAAACTTGCAAAAATCGCATATTATTCTGAATGCTTGTCATCCACAGGGAATTGTTATCTAGATTTGGACTTGGCAGCACATAACAAACTAAATGGTAATATTATGTAGGAAATGAGATCAAGGGGTTAATAGTCAGACACACACAATGATGACACCATTTCCTCCTCTGCCAATTAGCCCTGTCCTTAGGGTCTGCTGAATGGTAAAACTGACACACAAATGGCTCAGACTACAAGTCCATTACTATCTGGCAGCTGTCCTTATTTCTGCCTTCACTGTGCACTGCAGCAGCAAGGTGTTAGTGTAGAGCTCTCAAAAGAAGAACATCACAGAGGAAGGTTATTAACCTCTATTGTGTCCCCCAGAGAGCTTCTCCCTCCTAAAGGTTAATGTACTGATTTCATTATTTTGCACTTGCTCTATCCCCAAAAGGGAAATGCACAGATGACTTCCTAAATCAACAGGAACCTAATGAAAATAAGCATACCTTTGGAGACATCTCTGTGTTGCTCACAACTCCCAGCTATGCAACATGAAAATCTGAAGCAACACTTACTCTGTAAATGGGCAAAATCTCTGAATGTAAAGCCTCTAAATTTCACCATCTTCCATACAAACTCAGACTTGCCCACTGGCCTTCTGGCAGGCAGGAGCATGTCCCATGCTGCTTTTTCTCCCAGAAGCAAACGATGAAGAGACAATAGCTCCTCTTGGACTCCTTTTTCTGCACCAGTGAAACCAATCTGGCAGTTTGGTCTGGAAGGTGAAGGCTTCAGTAGACTATTGTTATAGGTTTATGTTTTATTAATCTAATTTTAAAAACCCCACATTTGTTAGCTGCTGCCTATATTTGCACATGTTTGTAGCTTCATACCACAGTCAAAGGATTTTAAAATCAGCTTTATCTACTCTGATGTGCTGAATCAGGAAGAGGTGTTAGCATTTTTGTGGTGACTTTCATGAAGGCAGCAGAGGTACTGATGGACTCCTCCATGTACCTCTGACTCAGTGGATGTGCAAGATGCATGGGGCTCACAAACCAACTTTGACTCCTTGTGTCAATAAAGCTGCTTCTTTTTTGCAATAAAAATAAATGAGACGGGGAGCTGCAGTGTGTGGTCTTGAGGCCTATGTGCCCAAATGTTTTGTATAGCAAAGGGACTCCTTTTTAGACACAATGCACAAAACTTGTTTATTCTGACCCTTGTATAAGTGGTTTCTAGTTGTGCATCCCTTAATACTGGTGCCTGATCTGAGGCAGAGCCTGGATGTAAGACTGCCAGACATCCACTCCTATAATTATTCTTATATATGTTCCTATTACCACTGCAAGCCAGGTTTAGAGTGGGCTAAAAGTGACAGTGCCACCTCCACATGTGCAGCTTCACATTCCTGCTCTTTGCTCTGTGCCTAGAAAGTTCACTTGGGCAGAGTTATATCTCTATCAAGATCTAACCAACTTCATATGGCAGCTGCCAGATTTGATGTACTCTACCAATTATGTTGCTTTTCCTCTTGTTTTATTCAAGGGAACAACCAGTTACCAGAAAACTCAGTGATGCTGAAATAGAAAAAAACAGATATTAGGAGTTGGGACCCAAATTTAGTCTTCTCTTTCAGTCTTATTCCCCTCTGCCCTTCCAAGTCTTTTTGTAGTGTTAACCTAACGTGCAGTGACAGCTACTGATTATCAAGAAAATGATTCTGTGAAAAGTAACAAAAGTGTCATCATTGATTAAAGACTAAAACAATTGGGATCAAATTAAGACCATGAAAGAAGCCTGATTCTGACATTTCCTAAAATATCTGTGTTATATTGTAAATGTTTATCTTTCTTTAAGCATTCATTCGTATTTCATAGAAGTCTGTTTAAGAAAACATATACTGCAAGAGAACACATGCAACACCTACTAAAAATAAACACCTTTCTATACACAATGTCAGGGAATATGAAATGTGGAATGCAAAAGAGGATTAACCTAAAAGCAGGGAGGAAATTCCACTCCTCCTGAGGCCTGTAGAGACAAGATAATTTTATTAATCAAGGGAAAACTGCAATTATAGGCACTCTCTAGTATAAAATAGTTATTTTGTCCTTGGTCAATGCTGATTTTACTGCTTACTGCACACATACACATGTGCATGTAAGTGTGCATCCTTGTGTACCTGTATATTGAAAAGACCAGCAGAGAAAGTGAGTTTTCTCCTGTTTGCAGAGGAACGAGTCATAATCTAGAGAGAGTGGGAAAGGTGAGACCATTGCTCCAGCCACTGTTTTGCACTGCAAACAGAATGAGGACAAGGTTGGGACATAAATGGTGGGCTGTGACTTGAGTGTATCCTGCCCACACTACCTGTGGGCAGGTAGTACAGCTGTACTGTCACCAAGAGTCCAGTCTTATGAATGCACACCCACCTGCTCACACACATACACAAAAATACACATGCATTCAGTGCATGGCCTCTCTGGTCCAGGTCATGTCTTAAAGACACAGTAGAATTCTATGATGCTAAGATAAACTTAAAAGTTGCTCAACTGATTTTTTCCTAACAATCACAGCTTATTTACTCCCTTCCCTTATCTGCAGCCTGATGTCTGCCCAGACATGTAGGATGCTCAAGACTGTATGTCTGGAACTCCCCTGTTTGGAGAGAGAAGTCCTGAGAAAAATGTCTCTTGCAAGCTCATATCTCAACCACAGCACTGCTGCTGCAGTGAGAGGTGAATCCATGGGGAGGGAATGCCCTTACCACTTACCCTTGCTATCACTGCTGAATAAGCACTCTTAAAAAATACTAGCCTGGCCTGCAAGGATGTACTTGTACTCTAAGCCTCTTCCTCTTGGTGTACCCAGTGCAGGTGGAACTTTATCTGTTGGTGCTAGTTTGTAATATCTGACTCATTTTCTCTCTGATGACTACCTACCTTCCCCCTATAAAAGAAATATTTTTCTTTTTGGGTTTTATTTTTTTGCTTGGTTTTTTTTGTTTTAACAAATACCTTGAAGGCAATAACCAGCAGAGCCCTGCTCTGTGAAAATAGACCCAGGTTTCAACATGAATTACTTCTGTCCCATTTCATAACTCTTCACCTTCAGCCTAGTGACTTCCAGCTGCTAGCCTGGGTTTGTCCAGCCACTTGTTTAGGTTTTAAAATTACGAGAGTCCAAACACATTTATTGATTCAAATCCTGCAAAATTTTTGCATCCAGATAGGACCTGATGTTAGACGACTGCTATCAGTGCATCTGTGTGGCAGTGGTTTGGTTTCCATCTTACCTTAACTCCAAAACCTATTCCATCACTTTCAGTGATATGCCAGACACTACTCATGTGCCAGTTTATGGGCATTGATGGCTTCATGGTGGAAAGCTATTCTGAGAGTTTCTGAAACAAAGCCTTAATGATATATGGCTGCCAAAGTTAGCTGTTTCACAGCTGTAATAGCACACTGTAGGCTGCATGGCAGCCAAGCTGTCTTTGTTACTGTATTAAGTGAGGTGCGAGTGCCTGGAATGCTACAGGCAGTGAGAGCCACTGTGGGTGGCAGCTGCCTTCAGAGTCCTTGAAAGGGTATGCTGTGATAACTTGATAAGGTGTTTGCATGTGTTAGGGGGCATGACATCCGTGAAAGTCTTGGTGATTAGAACACAATTTTCTTTGGATGTGAGATACTCCAATTGCAGAAAATATGAAGCACACTGTGCTTTTTCCACAAGGATTTCATTATTTCATAAGAAGTAGTTTTCCTTCTAGTGTCTGATTTGTTTAATGTGTTTATGCATTCTCTTAGACCACCCCTCAACTTTCCCAGCCAGGATACATCATGTTTTGTTATATAACCTGACAATCATGACATTGGGATGTGGAGTGACATTCACAGTCTAGGGGCTGATCTCTGTAAGCGGGCGTAAATCAGCAAGAATTCCACTGAAGTTATTTTGGTGTAAATATGGGGTAGCTGACATGAGTCTTAGACCTACTGTGCTTACTCTCTGCATCTATGTGGACCTAAATACTCCAGATACTATGACAATGTGGCCACTACAAATGGCAGTCTCCCCTTTCTCCCTGCTAAAAACTTCTCCGTATCTTTCTTAAACAGAGTTTTCCCTTCTGTCAACATAGGTGAATGCTTTTACATGAAGGAAAGACACAAACCAAAGTCTTCTCCTAATCATATTCTCTCCCTGCTCTGCTCACCATGAGCAGAAAGCCCCATTAGCCCACCTGTGCACTGAGGTGCCACTCAGACATTCTTGTAATGTTTCTGTACTTCTAATTAATTGTTACCAGGAAGGACAGCTGCCTTTAAAATAAGTGCATAGGATCCTAATCTGAGGGTTTATGTTAGTGTGTATGAGGGTGATTCTGCCCTCAGTCAAATCAGTCTGTGAAGCTATGTTAGCACAACTGGGTGAAACACAGGACCCATATATAGTGTGAATAGTGGCATTCCCTGGACAGGGTAAATGGCATGCCCAGCTTCTTTAAATTGCCTGTAGTCAGTCAGAGGTACTGTGTCTGCATTTTCCAAATAACTGAGAAAGCTGATTTTAACATGGGTTTGTTTTTCTGAAATGGGGATTACACCAGATGACTGACTGGCATGCCGAAATGAGTGTGTATCCCATAGTGATAGAGTATTTTAAGACTGCATCCTGTTCTTGATGAACAAACTTAATACACAGGGTTTGGTCCCATTTACTCTTTGCAAAACCTCATGAATACAAGTTCTCAGGGTTCTTTTCTCTTATGATTCAGTTGTCTAAATTCCACTGAAGATGTTGAGTTATGACAGCTAAGCGACTCCTACTGATTGTCTTGTTATGAAGGATTAAAAGATTTAATTTTGTAATTAAACCAGGGATACCAGCCAAGTACGTCTGTTTTGAGATAAACACAGATGCTGAACAAGTTACTGATATCAGTGAACCATTTCCATGGCAGGAAACTGAGATTGATGGTTTAGACTGCACTACATGTATTTTGTAGCAAAATTCGTAGTGCTTAAACTTGACAAGGTAAAAACATCTACAGTCTTGCATGTGACTGTATTTGGGGTTCCATTTATATTATGTTCCCAGAAAATATAAAATACCTCTCTTCCTTCCAAGAAGTTTCCAGCAAAAGAGAAAGCTGTAGAGTCCCACCATTGGTAAAGTTCTTTTTTTGTCTAGCAGCATTTACAAAATATTTTTGTCTTTAACACAGTCAAATCCAAGGCCAGACCAACCACAGATAGATTAAATGTGCTTTGGGAAGTCCTTTTAAAACACCATTAGAGATCCTCTATCTTCAGAGGTGCACCTAAACAAGTTACTGCAAAGGCAGGGTGTGAAACAGACTCACAGCAGTGCCCATATGCATCCACCATAAGCACAGAGCACCTTACTTCTTTCTCAGAGAAGGAAAAGATGCTCTACATTTACTGCAAGCTTTTACAATAAATGAACCAAGTGACATGCTGTAAAGTCACATCTTTTCTTACCTTCCAGTATCTTGTTCTTATGCCTATAACTTGAATACTTTCCCTAGCAGTTCCCTAATCTCATTACAGAATAATGTAGTGTACTGGGCCCCTGATCTCCAGGTTATTTCAGGATGCTGAAGAGTGAGTCTAGCTGGAGAACATGGGCACGGTGAACAGGTATTGAATTGAGCTTGGATATAGGTTCCAAGATAAGGAACGTAGGGCTAAATTTCCAAACTTCTTCTAAAGAACTGTGGAATTCAACACTTTTTTGGACTAATGAGTCTATGCTGCCTAACCAAATGGACTGTTGGTTGCTCAATTGCCCTTAATGAAACTGTTAAGATGATTTTCTGAAGCTGGTTTTGTTCTATATGTAAGTAGCCTGGTAGATAAAGGGGTATTAAGACAATAGATGTGCCAAAGATTCTCAGATGACCTGAGAATTACTTTTAACAAGTGGTTTCTAAATAGACTTACAAGTTGCAGCAAGGCTGGTCTACTGATGTGCACTGGAACTTGCAACTCCAGTACAAAATACCTCAAAAATTGAAAAATCAGAATGTACTGATAGTTTCCTGAACTGTGCATTAGCATTGTGGTGCTAGGTGAATAACACATAATTTTAATTTTTTTCTTCTTCTGTGTGAACAGAAAGCCTGACTTTGTAGGCTTTGCTACACAGTCCTGCCTTTTGCACACAGAGTGAGCAGATCAGACCTATGCCAAAACTCATGTGATTGTTTATCTTACATTTCTTTTTCCAGTAACCCAGAGTATGATGGCATAGGCAGATGCTGAGTTTCATTCCAGAACCCAGGTCCTAGATAACTGTCTAGCAGCTCTTGTAGGGCCTTCAACCCTAAATTACAGAAACACCATGGCATGAAAGGGTGTTTTTGTCCACTGCAGCCATTGCAGCAGTATTATTTTATTACCATTATTAATGCATGGGAACAGTTAGTTTTCTCCTTAGTAACAGGAAGAGGTGGCCTGAGGAACAGCAGTTCAATGAAAATTCAAGTGGTTGCTCACCTCACATGCACAACAGATCCAACATGTGTAACCTCTTAGAAATGATAGATAGGCCAAGAAACAAATGAGGATGTGATGAATTTTGCGTGTGTATTAGATTTTTGTGTTAAGCCATCCATCTGGGAGCTATTTAAACCAATTCAGATCATATTGTCAACAGATGAAGATAGCAAGTAACCATTCATGGTATGGCTGCTATTCAGAGAGCAGTTGAGTTCTTTTCCTGCCTGTTTCCCCTGTCACATGGAAAACTTCATTCTGAATTTATGTGGAGAAGCATGAGCAGAAATATCACTCTCCTGGGAATTTACTTTTTTAAATAGTATGTGAAAAGACTGCTGCAGCCCCTTTTGCAACCCTCCACTCATCTCCTCTGATGGCTTTCCCTTGGCCTTGTTCCCTAACTAAGCCAGGTGGCTGTGGGAAAGACAGTTTCGTGCTGCTCCATTCTACATTTAGAAATGGGAAGAGAGTAGAAGTGATACTATAAAAAGTTTCAACTCCAGTGAGAATTTCAAATCTGCCGCTCATCCTGCAGAATCCTCTAGAGTGCTGCCCTTCCTCCTGTAGCCGAGTTTTCCCCCTCACACATAATCAAGAAACATTCACAGAGTCTGAAAGAGAGGTCATGCCTAAGCTCCAGTGACTTTATTTTGCAAGCCCATCACATGCAATGAATAAAGTACTAATGATAGGTTTTTCCTCTAGCTTTGTCAGAAGAGCACCTGATGAGACAGGTGAGGTCCATGCTTCAGGTGGACAGTGGAGCTGGTCAGCTAGAGAATCAGCACAGCTAACCAGTGGAAGTCTCTGTTTCAGTGCTCAAGTGGTACAGTTCTTGCCTGTAGGGTAGAAGCAGGTGAAAAGAATGGCATAGACTGGGAAATAACTTCAAAAGAGCTGTTCTTTGTTTTCCACTTCCCACAGCTTCATCCAAGGGAGAAGGTCTTTGGGTATGGCTGGCTTGTCCAGACTCCACTGCTCATTAGGTTCCTACTAACTTAATTTCTCTTCATTCAACAGAAAAAGTGGTGGAGTTGTCAAGGACTAAAAACTTTTTGGACATCTTTGATACTGCCTATAAGTTCTCTGTGTTGGCTTCCCACATGAATAAAAATCATGCAGTGTGTGTATATATATTCACACACAGAATCACAGAATGTTAAGGGTTGGAAGGGACCTCGAAATATCACCTAGTGCAACCCCCTGCCAGAGCAGGACCACCTAGAGCAGGTCACACAGGAATGCATCCAGGTGGGTTTTAAATGTGTCCAGAGAAGGAGACTCCACAACCCCTCTGGGCAGCCTGTTCCAGAGCTCCATGACCTTAACAGTGAAGAAGCTTTTCTTTATGTTTCTGCTGAACCACTTATGTTCCAGCTTACACCTATTGCCCCTTGTCCTATAATTAGACATAACAGAGAAGAGCCTGGATCCATCCTCCTGACACTCACTGTTTATGTATTTATAAACATTAATGAGGTCAACCCTCAGTCTCCTCCAAGCTAAAGAGACCCAGCTCCCTCAGCCTTTCCTCATAAGGAAGATGCTCCACTCCCTTAATCATCTTTGTGGCCCTGTGCATCTTTCAAGCAGTTCCCTGTCCTTTTTGAACTGAGGGGCCCAGAATTGAACATAATATTCCAGATGTGGTCTCACCAGGGCAGAGTAGAGCTGGAGGAGAACCTCTCTCAACCTATTAACCACACACTTTCTAATACACTTCAGATTGCCTTTGGACTTTTTGGCCATGAGGGTGCATTGCTGGCTCATGGTCATCCTGCTGTCCACCAGGGCCCCCAGGTCCTTTTCCCCCATCCTACTCTCTAACACATCAATCCCCAACCTATACTGGTACATGGGGTTGTTCTTTCCCAGTTTCAAGACTCTACACTTGCCCTTATTGTGCGTTTCATTGTTGAATAGACACCTTCTACTTAACCTTGAAAGAAAGTCACTTTGCCAACGTATTAGTAGAATCATAAGATAGAATCATAGACTCTTGTAAAATACGTTTAAGATCACTGACTCCACATCCACCACTATACCATGTCCCTACACACCATGTTGATATGTCTTTTTAAATGCCTCCAGGAATGGTGACTCAACCACTTCCCTGGGCAGCCTGTTCCAGTGCTTTACAACCATTTCTCTGAAGAAATTTTTGTAATGTCCAATCTGAACCTCCCCTGACACAACTTGAGGTTGTTTCCTCTCCTCCCGTCACTTGTTACTTGGGAGAACACACTGGCCCCCACCTTGCTACAACCTCTTTTCTGGTAGTTGTAGAAAGCAAGAAGGTCTCTCCTGAGTCTCCTTTTCTTTGGGAGAAACAACTCCAGATCCCTCAGTTGCCTCTCATAAGACTTGTGCTTTAGGTTCTTCACTAGCTTCATTGCCCTTCTTCGGACATGCTCCAGCACCCTAATGTCCGTCTTGTAGTGAGGGACCTAAAACTAAATACAGTAGTTGAGGTGCAGTCTCACCAGTGCCAAGTACAGGGGGATGATCACTTCCCTAGTCCTAGGCCACATTATTTCTGATGCAGGCCAGGATGCCGTTGGCCTTCTTGGCCACCTGGGCACACTGCAGGCTCATGTTCAGGTGGCTGTCGACCGACACCCTAGGTCCTTTTTCACCCAGCCACTCTTCCCAAGCCTGTAGTGTTGCCTCGGGTTGTTGTGACCCAAGTGCAGGATGCGGCAATTAGCCTTGTTGAAACTCAAGCTATCATAACATTTCCCTTTATGTAAACCTATCCAGTTTCTGCCATAATTGTTGGAGCACTGTGAACAGAGAGACCAAACAGAGCATGGCACATCAGTCAAGGTGTGGTGTGGCAGTGCATGGCAGTTCATACAGGAAGAGTGTCATCAACCTACCAGGTGAAGATGTGAGTTCAGTTGGTGGTCACCACCCTTTCAGAAGGAGACCCAACAGAAGCTATGTCCCCTGCACTCACCAGAATGGATGTGATAGCCCAGAAAATGCTCCCAAGAAAACAGGCAGCTGTTCAGGTCTCAGGCTGCAGAAAGTGCAAAAGCTTTAATGGATGACAGTACTGAGAACAGCTGTGTGCAGTGTGACAAGGTGGATGACCTTCTCAGCATTGTGGCAGAGTTATGAGTGAAAGTAGAAAGGTGAAGGAACATCAGGGAGTCTGAGAAAGAGGTAGACTGGCAGAACTATATTCTACCCTCCCTGAGATGGAAACAGGAACAGTCATCAGAAAAAAAAAAAATTAAAAAATCACGGATATCCTCCCCCACCAGGCTGAAGGAAGCAGCTTAAAAAAAGGACAGAATGGAGGCAAGTCTGTGCTTCGGACCATCCTCAATGGATGGTGTGAATGAGAATTGGTCTGCACCAGAGGTATAGGGAATCTGGAGCACAGGTTATTTTTTTCATCTCTCCTTCCAGTTGCCAGCAGCAACACTGGAAGAAACACAGTCTGTTAATACATGCCTCCATGGCTGGTGTCACCTCCACAGTTCTGGGGGTTTTGATAATGGGCTGGCCTATATGGCACCAGGCCTGCTGACGTCAGATGGGATTTATCTTTCTCAAAGCAGGCAGAGGGTCTTTGGTCAAGAGCTAGCAGGCCTCATTGACAGAGATTTAAACTAGACTTGACAGGAGATGTGGATAGTATCAGGCTTGCCCATGACAAGCTGTGGGATGACATGCCAAGCTTAGAGAATCATCATAGAATCATAGAATCATAGAATCATTATGGTTGGAAAGGACCTCCAGGGTCATCAAGTCCAACCTTTGTCCTAGCATTTCTCAACCACTACACCATATCCTCAAGCTCCACATCTAATCGTTCTTTAAACACCTCCAGGGATGGTGACTCCACCACCTCTCTGGGCAGCCTGTTCCAGTGCCTAACCACTCTCTCAGTGAAGAACTTCCTCCTAATATCTAATCTAAACTTCCCCTGACACAACTTTAGTCCATTCCCCCTCGTCCTATCATTACTAATTTGAGAGAAGAGACCAACACCGGCCTCTCTACAACCTCCTTTTAGGTAGTTGTAGAGGGCAATAAGGTCTCCTCTCAGCCTCCTCTTCTCCAGACTAAACAAACCCAGTTCCCTCAGCCGCTCCTCACAGGGCATGCTTTCCAGCCCTTTCACCAGCTTTGTTGCCCTCCTCTGCACTCGCTCCAGCACCTCAAGGTCCCTCCTGTACTGTGGTGACCAAAACTGGACACAGTACTCAAGGTGTGGTCTCACAAGTGCCGAGTATAGGAGTACGATCACCTCCCTACTCCTACTGGTCACACCGTTTCTGATACAGGCCAGGATGCCATTGGCCTTCTTGGCCACCTGGGCACACTGCTGGCTCATGTTCAGCCGGCTATTGGCCAACACTCCCAGGTCCTTTTCCGCCAGGCAGCTCTCCAGCCACTCCTCCCCAAGCCTGTAGCGTTGCTGGGGGTTGTTGTGACCGAAGTGCATGACCCGGCACTTGGCTTTGTTAAACTCCATACAGCTGAGCTCAGCCCATCTCTCCAGCCTGTCCAGACCCCGCTGCAGAGCCTTCCTACCCTCAAGCAGATCGACATTTGTGCTTAATTTTGTGTCATCTGCAAATTTACTGAGGGTACATTCAATTCCCTCGTCCAGGTCATTGATGAATATATTAAACAAGACGGGTCCCAAAGCTGAGCCCTGAGGACACCGCTTGTGGCTGGTCGGCAACTGGATTTTACTCCGTTCACCAGCACCCTCTGGGCTCGGCCACCCAGCCAGTTTCTAACCCAGCGAAGAGTCCTCCTGTCTATGCCATGACCTGCCAGCTTCTCCAGCAGGATGCTGTGGGAAACGGTGTCAAATGCCTTCCTGGAGTCCAGGTAGACAACATCCACCGCCTTGCCCTCATCCACTAGGCGGGTCACCTGATCATAGAAGGAGATCAGGTTGGTTAAACAGGACTTGCCCTTCATGAACCCATGTTGGCTGGGCCTGATCCCCCCATTGTCCTGCACTTGCTGTGTGATCACCCTCAAAATGAACTGTTCCATAATCTTTCCCGGGACCGAGGTCAGGCTGACAGGCCTGTAGTTCCCTGGATCATCCTTCCTGCCCTTCTTATAGATGGGTGTCACATTGGCAAGTCTCCAGTCATCTGGGACCTCCCCAGTGTACCAGGATCGCTGATAAATGATGGAGAGAGGCTTGGTAAGTTCCACTGCCAATTCCCTCAGCACTCTTGGGTGGATCCCATCTGGCCCCATAGACTCGTGGGTTTCCAGTTGGCTTAGAAGATCTTTAACTACCACTTCCTGGATTATAAGGGGACTGTTCTGGTCTCCATCCCTATCTTCCAGCTCAGGGGATTGAATGCCATGAGGATAACCAGACTGACTATTAAAGACTGAGGCAAAGAAGGCATTAAGTACCTCAGCCTTTTCCTCATCCTTGATAACAATGTTCCCCCTTGCATCCAGTAAGGGATGGAGATTCTCCCTAGTTCTTCTTTTGTTATTAATATATTTGTAAAAACTGTTTTTCTTGTCACTTGTAGAGGTGGCCAGGCTGAGTTCTAGTTGAGCTTTTACCTCCTAATGTTCTTTCTACACAGCCTAACTAAATCCCTGTACTCTTGTTGAGTAGTCTGCCCCTTCTTCCAAAGGTGATAAACTCTCCTCTTCCTCCTAAGTTCTGCCAGAAGCTCCCCATTTAGCCAGGCGGGTCGTTTTCCCCGCTGGTTCATCTTACGACACATGGGGACAGCCTGCTCCTGGGCCTTTAAGA
>JANVCC010010212.1:0-10293 GCA_025345505.1 Todiramphus chloris collaris
ACATGGCGGTCATAGGACATGATGGTGAGGAGAAAATACTCTGCTGAAATGTAAAAGAGAAAGAAAAAGAGCTGTGCAGCACACCCCTGGTAAGTAATGTCTCTGGTGTCCCAGAGGGTATTGGCCATGGCTTTGGGGACAGTGGTGGAGATGGATCCCAGGTCAAAGAGGGCGAGGTTGAGGAGGAAGAAGTACATGGGGGTGTGGAGGTGGTGGTCCCAGGCTATGGTGGTGATGATGAGGCCATTGCCCAGGAGGGCAGCCAGGTAGATGCCGAGGAAGAGCCCGAAGGTCACGAGCTGCAGCTGCCGTGTGTCTGCGAATGGCAGGAGGAGGAAGTGGGTGATGGAGCTGCTGTTGGACATTTGCTGTCTCTGGGCATGGGGAGCTGTGAAAGGAGGTAAAGGCAGTGAGAAGTTAGAACAGAGTTCTCTGTGCGAATCCTATCCCAGCTCTCATGGAAACCCCCAACTGCCTCTCCCCTGTCAGGTGGTTCTTTGGTAGGTCCCTTCCTTGAGCTCTGACTGGGGCTGGCTGAGGGTGTCCTGAGGAGCAGGGGCTCTGCTGGGGCTCTGCAGGAGTCACTCCTGTCCCATAGCTGGAGGAAAAAAGGATCATGGGGGGATCTCAGAAGAAACCCAGTCACTGTATCTAATATCTCTGCAGCGACGGTGCTCCCGAGTCACTGGAGAGCAGAGCAAAGCTGAGGGGTATGTTGTGTATATTTTGTCCTGGTTGACCCACCACACTGAGGAAGCACTTATGGAGTTGCTGCCATTTCTGCTGCCACTTCGAGGGACACCTTATGTACCCTGAGAGGCAAGGGTCTGTGCCTTAGTGCAGAGACAGGACAGGCACTCTATCCACAGCCCTGACTGGTCTCAGCTGCCCTCTGCTGGCAGCTCTTTCAGATGAAGGATCCAGACATTCACTGAGAAGAACCTGGACCCCACTGGGAGCAAAGGAATCCAGTGTCCAACTGCAATCTCCAAACCCCTCACCCCATCCCATCGTACCTGAGGAGGATCTCAGTTCTCCCCTCCCAGCCATGGACACAGAGGGCTCAGTGCAGCTGCCTGTGCACAGCCACCCAGCAGCATTCCCATGGCCTCAGCACTGAGGAGTCTTCTCCATGGGGCTCCTTGAGAACACAGAGATGTGACGGGAGAGCTGTGTCCTTGTGGAGGGCAGCTGCAGCCCAGCAGGACTCTGCAGGGGAAGAAGCCAATGTCCTAAAGATGGGGTGTGCTGAAGGGAGAGTTTTCTCCTTGGTGTGACTGGAGCCTGGGCATTAGGAGGGGGTTGGGACACTTCACTGCCATGGACACATCTGCAGAGCAAGAGCCCCAGGGTTGGTCTCTGAAGTGCATCTGAATCCTACCCCACAAACCAGTCCAGGGACAAGAGCAGCTGCATAAGAGAGACAAGGGGGAAACTGGAGCAGTGGCAGAGAGCTGCTGCTGATACAGGCAAGGAAGGCACAGGCGGTGGGTATTTCAGAATTTCTCCTGCTCAGGGCTGAGGCCACTGAGGAGGTGACTGAGTCCCCATGGCCGTAAGGGCAGAGGCTCTGCTGGGTGGGAGAGAAGACCAGGGGTTTCCTGCAGTGATGGCAGGGAGGTGCCTGAAGCCCCTGCCAAGGCATCTGTGGGAGCAGCTCCCCCTGAGCCCCTGCCCCTGTCTCTGCTGCCTGGAGCTATCCCTGCCAGGAGCTGCTTCTCTGCGACCAGGTCTGCTCCTTATAAGTGATTTCAGAGCCCATCCCACTGTCTGTGAGCTCAGGTGTATCCTGTCAGGGGCATCTCTGGTAGTACAGGAGCTCAGGAGCATCTCAGACAGGCCGTCATGAGAACTGAAGCCTTAGTGCCCTCTCCAGAGCAGAGAAAAATATTCCTGTCCCATGTTGCCCACTGAGCCCAGACGGAAGGTAAAAATTCAAGGCAGAGACTGCTTTCCTTACAGGAAAATGCTGCCTTGATGTGCTTCTAGGAAGTCCCCTTGCTCAGAAACAGGATGGAGCTTTGATCTGCCCTGACACACACAGCACCCTCTGAAAAGGAGAAACACCCTGCTCTGCCCTGCCCAGGTCATTTCTCCCACCCCAGCTTCTCTCCACAGTCCTGCGGCAACTGTGAGCCTGGCAGGGGGCATGGTCCCTGCCCCAGCACACAGCCCCTGGGCTGCAGGGACCCTGCTGGCAAGGACAGCCCTGCCCACCCTGCCTGCACACACACACTCACACCCTGCAGCCGTGCCCAGCACAAGGCAGCCCACATGCCCTGGCCCTCTGATGCTGCAGCAGGGAAGCCCTGCTCTGCAGCACCTCCTCCTTCTCAGCCCTGCCGAGACATCTCAGAGGCTCTGAGCTACAACAGCTTGATGAGATCCTGTCAAGACCTGCACTTGCATTGACCCGCACCCAGAGACTCACTGTGTTAATGGTGGTGAACATTCCTCCTCCGGTGAGTTGTCAGCTGTTGTCCCACACACAGCCACCTTTGAGCTCTCTCTGCCTCACTCCACTGCCCTTGGTGCCTGCAGGACCAGCAGCAGCCCTGCTGTGCTTGGCAGAGGAGCTGCTCCTGGGCAGAGCTGGCTCTGGGCAGTGCTGTCGCTTCCCAGGAGCTCCCTCCAGCCCTGGAGCCCAGCCCAGCTCAGCAGCACAGCAACAGAACAAAGCATATAATTGAACCTTCGGGTGGGGCTGGTGGAGACTCCTTGAAGCTCAGGGACTGAAAGTTGAAGAAACCTCTCAGGAAGTCAAAGTTGGTTGCAGACTACAAAGTTTCTTGTAGTGTTAATGGTCCCTTTGAGGGACACTACTGGGAAAGCCTCTCCAGGGTCTGGTTAGAGCAGAAAACTGGGACCAATAATTACAGATCAGGAAAAGCAGGTGAAGGTGGCTCTGATGCTGAGTGAACCTGGATGTGTTTCATTTATCCAAAGACTCAAGCGCTGACCCCTGGACCCTTTGGAGGCAGATCCTGTCCCTTACTCATTGCTCAGGGCTCTTCCTGGGGCACTGGGAGGTGGACAGGGGCAGGGCTCTGCTATGACATTTTCAGGCTCCTGAGCATGGACAAGGAGCAAGGAGGCCCCAGGGCTGGAAGGATCACTTGTCTTCTTCCAGGCAGCAATGGCAGAGACAACAGCCAGAGCCAACGCCAGCAAGAGATTGGCTCTGTCAGTGGTTTTTGGCTCTTCTACCTCCCTCTGCCATCTCCAGCACAGGCTGTCCTATGGTGTCACATCCTCCACGCCTCTTTCCCTGCAGGCTGTAGACACCCACCCAGCTGCCCCGCATTGTATCCCCTTCCTTTCCTGGTGTCTCTCCATCCTCCCTGGCTCTGCCTTGGAACATAAAGCCTGGGGCTGATCCAGGCTCCTTTTAGGCACATGATGCACCACAACACTGCCCTAAGAGTGAAATTTCTTTCTCCTTGTGTCCAGCCTGGACCTACCCATGTCCTTTTTGTGGCATTAGTTCTTTAGCAGGCTGATTCCCACTCTGAATAAAAGTTTCTCCATGTCCAGAACTACCCTTCAGGCACTCTCAGGCTACTCCTCAACTGTGCTCAGTCTCCACACCACTGAGCCCAGGGCCCTCAGCCCTTCTCCTGTGCTTGAGGCCGGCAGACCCCATCTGGAGAAATCTCTGGGTACACACCAAGGGGTTTGCAGATGAAACCGTAGTGGTCACAGGGCAAGAAAGATGGAGTGAGACTATTTACCACGGCCTGTAGTGGCAGAACAAAGGGAAACGGTTTTAATTAGAAAGAGAGAAGGTTTAGAATGGATAGAAGGAAGAAATATATGATGAGTGGCAGGACACTGGGACAGGTTGCCCAGAGAAGGGGATGTCCCATCCCTGGAAGTGTCCAAAGTCAGGAACTTTGAGCATCCTGAGCTATTGAAAGATGTCCCTGCCTATGGCCAGGGGCTTGGACTAGATTGTCTTTTAGATCCCTTCCAACCCAAACCATTCTATTATCCTTTGATTCTTATCTATCTCACCAACTCTTTCCCCACAGGACAGCAGATACCTACACACACCATGTAGGCATTTTAATGTGATGTAGTTCCCAACAGTCCCATATAGAAGAAAGAATTTCCATTCCTGGGACATGAATTGCCATATTTTAGGAAAAAAGAAAAGAAAATCCAAATGGTAAAAAAATAATTCAAAGAAAATTCCAACATTTCTGCATTAAAGATTCACCAGGAGATTCACTGGGAGAGCCTCCCAGGATGACCTTGCTAAAGGAGGATGGGGGCTTTCTGCCACAGGGGTCTGACCCTCATAGTAGGAGGCCCGGAAAGAGCACCTGGGGACTGTGCAAGACTTGTCATGGGAAAGGACCCAAGGAAGGAGAAGGGTGGGATCAAGGAGGTTTGTGGAGGAAGAAGCATGGGAGAGGAGAGAGAAAAGGGGATGAAAGGAGCTGGTCATGTGTAAGCAGGTGGCTGGTGATTCCATTTCCCTGGCTGTGCCCTGATCACTGCAATCTCTCCTGTGTTCTTTATACCTTCATTTCTAGCAGCTTGCTAGGGTTCAGGAGACCTCTGCTTGAGGTCTGGATGAAGGTCCAAGTGCCAATGAGGGTCAAGGTCTGGAGTGGATAATAGAGATCCCAGGAGCTCTGCAAGTTGGCTCCTGTAGGTAGCAGGCAGCCCAAACCACCTCCTGGAGAAACGGTGGGGTCTTCATGGTGTGACACCAAGATAATGCCCTAGGTCTTGACCTGGAGGGGAAGCTGCCCTTTGTGGCAGACAGCATCAGGGATGTGTGGAGCTGTGCTGGGGATGGACAGTGAGTCATCTGAGAGCTGATGGGGCCAGCATTAGAGGGAAGCAGATGGGCAACATTGTGGTGGGTGGATGTCCACTATGGACCTCCTGGACAGGAAGAAGATGAAGGTCTTGCACTTTGGCAACAATAACCCCATGCAGTGCTACAGACTGGGGGAGGAGTGGCTGGAGAGTGGCCCAGTGGAGAGAGACTTGGGAGTGCTGGCTGACAACCAGATGAACATGAGCCAGCAGTGTGCTCAGGTGGCCCAGAAGGCCAATGGCATCCTGGCTTGGATCAGGAATAGTGTGGCCAGCAGGAGCAGGGATGTGATTCTCCCCCTGTACTCAGCACTGGTGAGGCCTCACCTCGAGTAATTGGCACAGTTCTGGGCCCCTCACTTCCAGAAGAACACTGAGGTGCTGTAGCAGGTCCAGAGGAGACAATGAGGCTGGGGAAGGGACTAGAGGGAAAGTCTTCTGAGGAGAGTCTGAGAGAGCTGGGGTTGTTTATCCTGGAGAAGAGAAGACTCAGGGGGGGACCTTGTCAAGGCAGGAACAGGGTCCTGGCTATGCAGGGGATTGTGA
Organism: Todiramphus chloris collaris; assembly: GCA_025345505.1. Classification (NCBI taxonomy): domain Eukaryota; kingdom Metazoa; phylum Chordata; class Aves; order Coraciiformes; family Alcedinidae; genus Todiramphus; species Todiramphus chloris. Next base: position 5,377 of record JANVCC010010212.1, read on the forward strand.
TGTCACAGATGGATGAGAAAGAGATGGGGCAGGAAAAAGGTCCTGGCTAGTGCAAGGTTCTGTGATGTCACAGATGGATTGATAGGCCGTGGGGCAAGAGCAGAGCCCTGGCTTATGTAGGGGTTTGTGATGTCACGAGTGGGTTAGTAGGAAATGGGGCAGGAGCAGGGACCAGGTTTGTGCAGACCTTTGTGATGTCACAGGTGGATAAATAAAAGAGGATGCAGGACGAGGCCTGTGGTTAGTCTGGTGTATTGTGACATCACAGACAGATGAGCAGGAGATGGGGCAGAAGCAGGCCATTGGATTCTGCAGAAGTTAGTGATGTCACAACTACAAGTGCAGCAGTTGGAGTACAAAACAGCCTCTGCAGGGGTTTCTGATGTCAGAGCTGGATTCATAGTAGATGGAGCAGGAGGAGCCCCCTGGTTGGTGCAGGGCTGTAGTGGGTCTGGCTGGGCTGCTTTTCCCCATCCAGCCCTCATGCTGTAGCACTGGGAGCTGGAGGGTGTTGATAACACACCCGTGTTGTGACTGCCGGTGCTCGCACGGCACCAGAGGATGGGGAGCAGGAGGGGGGAGAAGATACAACCAGCCTGAGCTGACCAGTGGGCTATTCCATACCATATGACGTCAGCTCAACTATAAAGGGAGAGGGCAGGAGGAGGATGGGGGGGCATTCTGCTTTGTCCTCCAAGCGGCTGCTGCGTGTTCCTGGAGCCCTGCTTCCTGGACTTGGCCCGACATCGCCTGTGGACGGGAAGTAGAAAATAACATCTTGTCTATCATAACCCACACCCCTGTGCTTTGTGTCTTATTCTCTCCCTGCGTGCTGTGCTGAAGGGGGTCGGGGGGAGTGATAGAAGGGCTTGGTGGGCACCTGGTGCCGTGCCGGGGTCAACCCACCACAAGGGCTTTCTGACATCACAGGTAGATGGGTAGGTGATTGGTGAGGATGAGGGACCCAGCTTGTGCAGGGGTTTGTGATGTCATGGCTCCATGACAAGGATATGGGTCAAACAGGGACATGGTTTATGACTGGGGTTGTGTTGTCACAGATCACAAGAGTAGGAGATGGGACACGAGATCTCCCCTGTTTTGGGGGGGAATCGTGATGTCCATGAGCTGAATTTAGGGCAGTGACCAGTTTTCTGGAGGTCTTTGTGGTGTCACAGGTCAACGAGTGGGAGATGAGCAAGGAACAGGACTTGGCTCACGCAGGGTTTTGTGACGTCACAGCTCAGTAGGGCATGGGGCAGAAGCAGGGACCTGGCTTGTGTGAGTTTCTGTGTTGCCACATGTGATGTGCAGGACTTGGGGCAAGGAAGGGGCTTGTGCAGGGATGTCACATGTGATATAGCAGGTGATTGGGCAGGAGCTAGGTCCTGTCTTCTACAGAGTTGAAGGCAGGCACAGGACTAAATCTTTCCCCTTGAGATTCTGCACTGTGTGTCCCAGCCTTAGGCCTTGGGCAGCACAGGCCACTTGTAGCTTTCTGGAACAGTCTGGTGACCCTACAGGACACAGGCCAGTGACCTTATCCAATGTCTCACCACAAACCAGCCCCTGCAGATCTCCACTGTGGGCTTGTGAGTGAGTTCCCCTCAACCTGAGCTTTTCTTGTCAGTGGGCAGAGAAGGAAACCTCCAGAAAGTGCAACTGGGCAGGTTCAGATCAGAGAGGAGTAAAAGGAAATGCCACTCAAAAGGTAGACCTGTGCTTTGTGTTTCAAGGAAGAGCCAGCGCTGGATGAAGACTCAGGAGTGAAGGTCTAGAAATGGCAGGGTGAGAGCTGGGTGGGAAAGGGAGATGGGTGTCAGCAGCCTGAAGGGCAAGAGGTGCAGGCAGGGGACAGTGTAGGACAGTCTGCAGGAGAGATGGCCAAGGGCTCTGGCCAGGCTGAAAGGGCCCCAGGGACCTGACTGCTTGTCCAAGGGCTGTGGTGAGAGCTTGGCCTTTCTGCTTCATCAACCAAACCCAGGGTTATCTACCCTGCTTTTTGCCTTTGTCTGCCTGGAATCCTCCAAAAATCTCGCCTAACGAGCCTCTGGGGAGCCATTCTCAGTAACAACCCTCGGTGGGACCCATTAATCTATAAAGAAGGTTTAGCTTTTATTGCTGATTTGGAGTTGTTGAGAGGTTTGTTCCATCTCCTGACAGTCCCTGAGCTCCAGGGACTCAGCCCAAATACTCCACGGGGCTCACTAACACACTGACCAGCCACGTCTCACCCTGGGAGTTCCCTCAAGTCTTCAAGCCTTGCACAGCTCACTGCAGAGGTTTCCTAGTGCAGAAGGATCACAAAAAGATTCTAAAATGAATATTCCCAAGGTCATGGAGGCTCTGGAGTTTGTTTCCAGCTCCCCTTGCTGGGAGAGCATGGGAGCTGCCCTAGCATTTTCCTGCCCTTGTCACTGGTCACCCCACACCCACCCTGTCCCCAGGAAGAGCCCTGAGACAGGCGTGAGGGGCAGCATCTGCCACCTGAGGGTCAGGGGGGCAGGGCTTGGCCTTTGTGCTTCATCAACCAAACCCAGGGTTTTTTCACCTGCATTTTGCCTTTGTCTGCCTGGAATCTTCCCATGATCTGCTCTAACGAGCCCCTGGGGAGCCTTTGTCAGGAACCACCCTCAGTGGGGCCAATCAAGGCTTCAAGGCATTTGAGGATTTTTTTCTGACTTCCTGAGCAGTTTCTTCCATCTTCTCTCAGTCCCTGAGGCTCATGGACTCAGCCCCAATACCCACTGGGGCTCATTAAAATACAGAAACCCTAATGAGCTGTGTCCCTGCCTGGGATTGTCCTCAACTCCTCCAGACTTGTCAAGCTAATTGGAGTTTCTCCCAGTGGAATGAGCCCCAAGTGCTCTCAAGAGCTGTTGGTCTTTTTGTGGTGTTGTTCAACTCTTCATTTCTGCCCGGTTCCTTTGGGGCTGTTTCAGAGTGGAGTTAAGGAGGAAAAATTCACCTGCTCTCCTCAGGGAACTGGTTGCACACAGGCACAGGAGAATTTCTCCTCTTTATGAGGAAAGAAAACAAAATTAGACCATGAAAAAGTTTCCTGCACAATCAACCCCCCTGTGTAACCATCTGCTCAGGACAAGCTGCCTCTCATGAGGTTGCCAATCTTATGAGGGAGAATATGATAAAAAATCTTTTCAGTAGGCAGCTAGAAAGAGGTGGATATAAACACGATTAATTTGTTGTCTCAGGAGACCATTAGGCTGTTGAAAAACATGACAGCTTTTGCTCCCTGAAGCTCAGAAGAGCCTCAGATGTGAGAGACATCTGAATGAAGAAAGAATATGTGGAGAAGAACGGTGGAGAATGATGGAAAGAGCCTTGCCTGGACAGCCTGCATATGATAAGATTACTTTAGAGATGGTCCTTTTGTCCTGGGCATTTGTAAAGAGATGAAAGATGACAGAAATCAAGTACACTGTATAAGTAGCATTTTATTAATTGGTCATGATTTTTCAGCAATTTCAGATTTACTGGTAGTGAGAGGGAGATGAAAATATTGGATTTCAGCAGCACTTCATCACTGACCAATTGGAAATGAAAAAGGTGATCCAGGAGAATATGTTCTGATCCAACCAGCAACTGAACAACAGATCTGATAGTGACACCGACTCACTGTAAGGTGTCTCCATCCCAACCATGGGTCTCTGCATGAACACAAAGCCCACAGACACAGAAATACTTGGATAGTGAAATACATAGGTGTCCACACCCATTATATCAAATTTGTCCAAAGAACCAACTGGGTTGGTAGAGAGGTGGGTAGAAGACACTGGCCTGCTGTGAATATTTCTCCTTTCAAGGGTAAATACTCTCAAGGCATCATCATTTCTCAGTGGGTGGGAGCAGAGCCTTGAGGCAGTGGTGTCTCCCTGTACTTGCTCCAACTTCATCACCAGGCAGTCCTCAGAGGTGTCCCAACTGAGGGGAGATGCAGGATGCAGCCCACTGTGATCCAGGAGAGCTCCAAGAGGCTCATTGTGCATCACTATTAACAGGGTCCAGTATCATGGACCTTTGTCAGCTGCTTTTCCATTTAGGCCAAACCCGAGCATTGCAGCGTTCTGGTTTGTGCATGACCAGAACTGGAGGGTCATGGTATTTCTCCAGCAGTTGCACGTGCCCAGAACTGGATCCGGGGTCCTGGTCCTCCCACAAGTGCACAATTCATCTCGAGGTGTGCAGTAAAATTTCCCCAACAGTTCCTGACCCCCGTGCATGTTCCTGCTGCATCCAGCAGTGCTCAGGAGCACCAGAAGTCAGAGCCTGCTGACAGCTCTGCTCCTGCGAGCAGAGAAATGGAGAACTAGAAAAATCCTCCCTTCTCTTCTTTCCCCTTTGGCTACTCCTGAAACCACCCAAACCAACTACACAAGATGAACTGTCGGGGAAAAACAACTGGCCTGGCTAAATGGGGAGCTTCTGGCAGAAATTGGGAGGAAGAGGAAAGTCTACCTCCTTTGGAAGAAGGGGCAGGCTACTCAAGAGGAGGATTTAGTTAGGTTGTGTAGGAAGAATATTAGGGGGGCAAAAGCTCAACTAGAACTCAGCCTGGCCACCGCTGCAAGAGACAACAAAAAGAGTTTTTACAAATATATTAATAACAAAAAAAGAACTAGGGAGAATCTCCATCCCTTACTGGATGCAAGGGCGAACATTGTTATCAAGGATGAGGAAAAGGCTGAGGTACTTAATGCCTTCTTTGCCTCAGTCTTTAATAGTCAGTCTGGTTATCCTCATGGCAGTCAATCCCCTGAGCTGGAAGATAGAGCTGGAGACCAGAACAGTCCCCTCATAGTCCAGGAAGTGGTAGTTAAAGATCTTCTAAGCCAACTGGAAACCCACAAGTCTATGGGGCCAGATGGGATCCACCCGAGAGTGCTGAGGGAATTGGCAGTG
>JANVCC010010218.1:0-13104 GCA_025345505.1 Todiramphus chloris collaris
TGCTGTTGGAGCTGGAACAGCTCCAGTGCTTGTTGTGGGAGTTGGAGTAGCAGCAGCGCTTTTTTTGAGAACAGGAGGAGCAGGAGCAGCAGCAGCAGTAGGGCTTGTTGGGGGGGCCTGTGGAGACTGAGTAGCTGTGGTGCTTGGGTTTGGAGCTGGCACAGCAGCAGGGATCGTTGGGGGGGCCTGTGGAGACTGAAAAGTCGCAGCATGTTTCCTGTGTACAGAGTGTATCACAAACCGTCGCAAGGAAGCGGCACGCAATGTACGTTTTTTGGTGGCTACCCGACCTGTGTTACTGCACTGATGACTAATCTGACGCCACACAGTGAAGATATTAGAAATTAATAGCAATAATATGATCTTTTGGTAGTAACCATGTACAGAATCCTCATTATGTGGAGTTCTAAAAACTGGTGTATTCAGATTAGCATAGTGCGGAGCAGTAGAAATTCCCGAGATGAAAACAAAAGTATTCCTAGTAATAAAATCTACTATGTAATGCCCGTAGTACCGAGATGCACTCGCTGCCCAATTCAGTGCAACATAAATCAGAGATAAACACCATAAGAAAGCAGAGGCTTTCGCCCAGCGCCCAAGCCCAAGACCTTTCAGATAAACGGTGAGAACAAGCAAACAGTGACATAATGCGTACGACATGTAAGGGAACAGTACAGCATTTAACTCCGAAAGAAATGCTAAAAAGACATGAACGGACACTGCTCTCAAAACGACATCATTTAGGCAGTCTGTTTTATTTTCCAATTGTTAAAGACACTCAGGAAAAAGGTGATACTCTCTGAAGTGAGAGAACCGGAATCTGAACTATTTCGGCAATCTATCAGAGTTCTGATCGAGCCCCACGTTGGGCGCCAGTAACTCTGTCACGGTTTAGGGTCAGGGCAGCCCCTTAAACCTATAACAGACGCTCTCTGTTAACCCCCCCTCCCTCCCCAGAGGAGAAAGAGAAAGGAAATAAGGGAGAGAGACTTGGCGATTAGAAAAGGAAACTAGAACAGCTTTAATGAAAATGAAATTCATAATTATAAAAATGGAATATATACAAATATATACAAAACCAGTATCGAACCCAACCCCCCTGATGGTAATTACATCACCGTCACCACTGATGTTGTGCAGGCACCGGGGAAGTCCCAGACTGGGCCCCGCAGCAGACGGGAGCTGTGTTCAGGGACTGGATTCTGGTACCGGGTTCAGGAACACACAGACCGGACTGAAGGCAGAACGGACAGAGTCCTCCTTGGGTACTCCAAGCAAGGAACCGAAAGAGGACCCAAGGCAAGCCAAGCAAAGGCTGGCAAGGTAGTCCAAGAGGGGAGAGAAGAGCCCAGAGACCCTTTGGGTCCCTCAGCTCTAGACCGAATATGGCGTATATGGGATGGAATACCTCGTTGGTCAGTTTAGAGTCACCCGTCCTGTCCACTCCTCCCTGAAGTGCCTTTCACTTTCTGCACCCCCCAATGTGGTACACAGGACCCAGCAGTGGCCTTGGTCTGCATACCAATCCTTGGTAGTAACTCTAAACATGAGGTGTTATCACTGCTAGAAGCAGACACTGCCTGTGAAAATAAGCTGCTAACTTCAGAAAGTGCAGTTAATTAGAAGAACTGAGCTGAAAAGTAAAATTACTGAACAGAATTAGTTCTGTTTTCACTCAAAGCAGGAGAGATGCCCAAAATAGTGTTACGGGCGGTGGAATGAGGGACTGGATATGTGGCTTCCACCATTGTAAGCACATGGCATTTGTCTTGGCATGTTCATGGAAGTGAGATATAGTCAATTTGACAGGCCTCTCCATAATTATATTTCAACCAACATACTGCATACCACAAAGGTTTTAACTATTTGTCTTGTTTGATTGCCCAGTGCAGTGTAGAGCACATTTTTTACATCTTGTCCTGTCTGGGGCTACTGCTGTCCAAGGGCTAACGCATGAACAATCTCTTGCTTGATTTGTTCAAAGGACTCTCATTGCTCGGGGTCCCATTTAGAATCATTCTTTTTCCAAGTCACTTCATAGAGAGGGCTCACAATCTGACTATGGTCTGGAATATGCATTCACCAGAAACCCACAACATCCAAGAAAACTTGTATCTCCTTTTTATTAATTGGTGGAGACATAGCTGTTATTTTGTTAATCACATCTATTGGGACCTTGTGACACCCATATTGCCATTTAATCCTTAAAAACTGGATTTCTTGACCTTGATGACTTTGATGGCAAAACCAGCCTTCAGAAGAATTTTTATTACTTTCTTTCCTTTCTCAAAAACTTCTTCCACTGTATTACCCCATACTATAATGTAATCAATGTGTCTGGCATGGCAGCACTCAGCAACAGCATGACTTCATTCAGGCCACAATAGTCTCCACACTCCGTTAGACTTCCCCATTGGACAAATAGAATCATAGAATAACAGAATCACAGAATGTTAGGGGTTGGAAGGGACCTCCAAAGATCATCGAGTCCAACCCCCCTGCCAGAGCAGGACAAAACTAGGGCAGATCATGCAGAAATGCATCCACACAGGTCTTGAAATTCTCCAGAGAAGGAGACTCCACAACCTCTCTGGGGAGTCTATTCCAATACTCTACAACCCTTACAGTAAAGAAGTTCTTCCTCATGTTGAGGTGGAACTTCCTGTACTCTAGCTTGGATCCATTGCTCCTTGTCCTATCACAAGGCACAAGTGAAAAGAGGTTACCCCTGTCTTCTTGACACCCAGCCCTCATGTATTTATAGACATTAATTAGATCCCCTCTCAGTCTTCTCCTCTACAAACTAAAAAGCCCCAAGTGTCTCACCCTTTCCTCATAAGGCAGGTGTTCCAGTCCCTTAATCATCCTCGTAGCCCTCTGGTGGACTCTCTCAAGTAGATCTCTGTCACTCTTGAACTGGGGAGCCCAGATCTGGATGCAATACTCCAGGTGAAGTCTCACTAGTGCAGAGTAGAGGGGGAGGAGAACCTCCCTCGATCTGCTGGACACACTCTTCTTAATCCACCCCAGGATACCATTGGCCTTCTTGGCCACAAGGGCACATTTTTGTCCCATGGATATCTTGTTGTCTATCAGGACCCCGAGTTCCTTTTCCACAAAGCTACTCTCTAGCAGATTGCTTCCTAACCTGTACTGGTGCATTTTATTGTTCCTTCCCAGGTGCAGGACTCTGCGCTTGCTTTGCTCTTGTTGAACCTCATTTGGTTCCTCTTTGCCCAGCTCTCCAGTCTGTCCAAATCTTGCTAAATGGCCACACAGCCTTCAGGCGAATCAGCCAATACTCCCAGTTTTGTGTCATCATCAAATTTGCTGAGAAGGCATTCTGTCCCATCATCAAGGTCATTGATAAAGATGTTGAACAGCACTGATCCCTGGGGGACTCCACTGGTTACAGGTCTCCAGATGGACTCTGCACCATTGATCACCACTCTTTGGGCTCTATTGTGCAGCCAGTTCTTAATCCATTCCACTGTCCATTCTTCTATCCCACAATTCCTGAGCTTGCTCACAAAGATGTTATGGGAGACCATGTCAAAAGCATTGATAATGACAAGGTAGACTACATCCACTGTTCTCCCTGCATCTATCCATTTAGTTACAATATCATTGAAGGCTATCAGATTAGTCAAGCATGATTTCCCCTTGGTAAATCCATGCTGACTACTCCTGATAACTCTCTTCTCTTCCAAGTGCTTAGAGATGGCCTCCAAAATGAGCTGCTCCGTCATTTTTCCAGGGACTTCTAAAGGGTGTTGAAGGCAGAAGATGGGATGTGTGGTAGAGTTTTACTAATCTTTGAACAAGCAACAACAATAAATGGGTAGTTGCATAGTAGGGACATAGTGAATTTCATAACCTTGTAGATAGTGATTATCTCCAGGAACAGGACAAGAAGACATCTCAAGGCACCTGAGCATGCTGAACAGACAAGAACCGGTTTTGTGGCAAGAATAAGGATTTTAGGATTTAGGTCACTAAAAGAGCACAGTGGTGAAGAAGAGAAGATGAAGTAAATGACCACCAGAAGTCACGAAAGACCCCCAAGGGGAAAAAAGACCCTAACCCTAATTTTATTACACATGCTCAGACTATGGAAATGAATTCCAGGAACCCATTAGCATAAGACTGCCCTTTCCAAGAAATATAAGGAATATGTATGTTTATCCTGCATATAAACTACGTACCTAGCTTACATCGGTACGCACATTTGGAGGAGTGTCCCCGTGTGTGTCCGGCACCACAAAATAAAGAATGCCTTCTTAATAACTTTGGTTATTGATTGTGGGAGTGGGAGTCAGAACCCGAGTAACGACGTAACCTCAATATGAGTATGGTCGTTCTCGCTTTATTAATAGTACACACCGTGTTTATATAGTCTATCAAACAAGCCACATGTGCAAACAAACTTATTATTGGTTACAAGTTCTCGGCCACCATGCAAGTCCTCCTCTGGATTGGTGGTCAGCTATTGTTCTCGCGGTTACACACAACTCCGTCTGCAGGACTTAGATACTCCCTTCTTTACTCCCTTCTCTACTCCCTTCTCAAGGACGTTCAAAGGCAAGGCACGTCCTCCCTCTGAGATGCTAAGGGAACGTCCTCCATCTTAGATATCAGGGGAAAGACTGGATTGGTCACTCCAAGAAGTTCATGTCCTCCTCTGGCACGCAGCCATTCCTCCACAATTCCCCCTTCTTGTTTTTGAGCAATCCAGGCTTGATTTACAATGTTAGTAAGTGCCTTTCTAATACAACTTAATGCCACACACAAGCAAATGCCAATGATAATCAATATTAATAAAATACGTAGCCCCTCTGTTAAAACTCCCAGTAACCAACCAGGTAAGTTACCAAATAATCCCCTCAACCACTCGTCTTGATACCCATGACTTTGTTGAATCTTTTCTGTGTGATCTCTAAGCCATTGAATTTGTTTGTGTATTGACTCACTATGATCTGACAAATTCATACAGCACATCCCTTCAAAATCCTCACAACCGTGACCTTGAGCTAATAACAAAAATTCAATGGCTGCTCTATTTTGTAAAACCACATGCCGCAAGCTATTCTGATCTTCTAACAACTTCTCAATTACTTCTGTGGTTACATTGGCTTGTATTTCGGCCCAACAGGCTAGCTTGTCTACTTCATTTAACGCTCGACCTGCGGCTGCGCCGGGTACAAATAGAGAGAAATACTCTTTCAGTGGTACTCATCAGGGATACTTGGTCATTACACTCTGGGGAAAGACCTGTAACAGCGCGTTTTCTTCGAGACCTCCGGGTAACATTTCTCCACCAATTCTCATTTGGAGCCAGTAATGTCAATTCCCTAAGATAACAGGGTCCTCCAATAACATTAGCTGGAATACGTTGCCATGCTCGATCCCCACAGATGAGAAAAACACCAGGAGGCAAAGCCTTAGCAGAACCATTGTTCCATAACAATGGGCTATTCCTGATACCTTGCAACTTCCATGACAATGGACTAATCCTGTTACCTTGAAACATCCCATATGCTCCTAAGCTTCTCCCCTTCTTGTTGTTACCCTTCTCAGTGTCATTTGTACCACAAAACTGCCCAGGGCCCCAAAACCCACAAGAAGACCCAGGGGAAACATCCATCCAACCTGAGCCATTCCAAGGATTGGCCCCAAACACCACACACGCCTGTGTCCAATGCTGGCCCGTATTCCCCATCCGCATCGATCCCAACAACTCAGTTTCCTGTGGATCCCAGGGCAGTGATACATCTAAAGAGCTGATTAGCTGAGCACTACATTAACTAACTGTGGTAGCGTTACTATCGTGATTCTTGAGGTTGCATCAGCATCCAGTTGTACGAGCGATCACCGTTGACCAAGGACACCAAAACCAGTAGCAGTACTAAAAGGCTTTGGATCCTTCCTTTTCCCTGTAAAAGAATCTAAAGGCATGCGTTATCATTGCAGTTAAAGTCAGGTTTGATACATCTCACAGGGACCTGCTTAACTTCTGGTTCCACAATTCCCCCCTTTTTGTTTAAAGACGAAAAAGAGATCATTAGTAATCTTCTATGGATAGCCTTGCAGAAAGGAGAACAAACGCAGCATAAGGGATCTGCTTGGTAATGGCCAGTTACCAAACAGAGCCTAAACCGAACACTGATAAGGGGTCGGTCTGGTAATGGCCAGTTACCAGACAGAGCCCAAATCGGATGCTGACAAGGGGTCGGTCCGGTAATGGCCAGTTACCAGACAGAGCCCAAATCAGATGCTGCTTTAAAGTAGGCGGAGTCTCCAGTGATGCCATAGGAAATACATCTAGCAAACAAATTCTATGTTACAATTCTATCAGGTACTAATCTTAAACAGGAATTTACATCAGTTATTAATTCTAAAATAGCCTTAAGGGCTTTAACTTTCTGAGTCCATAACAAAGAAACTTAAAGTTCAGTCTCTGCTTGTGGAAGGACCATCCTGGTCTTTGCCTGTAGACAGACTTGGCGTACCACCGCGGCTATAGGTTTTATGGCCTCTCGTACAGCGCCCTGCACTGTAGCTGCCACAATGTTACCTTGCCGCTGAGTCTCTGCTCTGTCCACTCGCAAGAGCATCTCATCTACTCCTGCACTCTTAGGCAGGGTTGCCAAAAGTTGTTTTGTGATTTTGTTCGCGTTATCCAATGCCAATATAAGAAACATTTGTTCTTTGCCGTTTTGATCTAAATCAGGATGCTGCATTATAGCCTCCCAAAGGCGGTCTATAAAATTACTATATGTCTCTGTGGCCCCCTGTACAAGGTTGCCAAACGAGGGAGCACTTGACCCTGGAAGACCAAGAAACGCATCCAGGGCTAACTGTGCAGACAGCTGCAACATGTTGGCTGGGAAGGCAATTTGAGCATTCAGGTCACTAAAGTTCCCAGTTCCCATCAACATATCAACGGTAACTCCCTTGAGAGGGTCCCCGTCTCTTTGTCGCTGGGCTGCTGCAGCAATTGCTCGCTGCTGCCAAGATGACAGCCACAGCAGAAACTGAGTGGGAGTCAACAAAAGTCGCATCAGGTTTTGACAATCATATGGACACATAAGATCAGCGGAAAAAATCCACGTGACAATCTGTCTAGTGGCCTCTGATTTTACACCATAGTTTGTAACAGACTGTCGGGCTTGTTGTAAAATTTTCCAGTCGTGCGGTTCCCATTTCCCTACACCATTTTCTTGCACCACTGGAAAAGCCAGGGAGGTGGGTTCTCCCAGGTCTCCCATAGGCTTCCAGTGTCCCTCCAGGATTGCGTCCTTAATTACACCACTCCAGCGTCCAGGTTTAGCCAATGCTGGGGGATTTTGAAGACAAGGGGGTAACTCGTCCTTCTTTATTTTATCTCGCATCTCTAAGTTGTCAAGACGTTTCAAAACACTCTGCAAAAGATTCATGGTGGCCTCAGTCAGTTGCGGCTCCACTCTGTCGCTGGGGGGGGTGGATCCTGACGGTTCCCCGGAGATGCTGGCAGCGGAGGGTATACAGGAGATGCTGGAAGCGTGGGAGGCGGAGACCAGCTGGGCTCGAGGGAAGGAGGCGGGGGAGATCTAGGGCTTGGCCGACCTGCCGCACCGCCCTGCGCGGGCACGCCATGACACGTCCAAGACCCCGCCCCTTTCTTAGTGGCGGACGAAGGTACTTCCGCACCTGTCGCAGACGAGGCGGATGCCTTGTCGGCGGACACTTCCACTTTCTCCAGGAGCTCTCCCAACCCGCCGGACTCGGGGGCTTCCGCGTTCGGGGATTTATCGCTCTCCCTCCCACAAAGTTCGCTAACGCCCTTTATCGGTGCCGTCATGCCTCTCGCCGCAGAAAGTCCAAAAAATCGGGACACCGGACCGGGATTAGGTGGTGCCGGCTCGATAGTAGAGGGGCTGGGTCCCAGCATCTGCACTGCTGTGTAAGCAACTTCCCGCTCCGCTTTCATGCTCTGTAACCTCTCGAGCACGGAGTTCCAGAGCAGCCGAACTGCCTTGATCTCCTTTTCAACCTTCCCATCACCTGCAGCAGTCTTTTGACACATCGTACCCCCAAAGTCTTTCCATTCCGATACGGAAAATAACAGGCAGGTGTCGGCAAAATGTCCACATTTTTGCCCCAACGTAATTAATCTCAGTAACTGCTTCACTGGCACTTCCTTTCCTCTCTTAGAGAGTATACCAGCTAGCAACGTGGCCGCAGCCTCTGTTTCCATAGCTGCACCTGAGGGGTGAGGAGTGACCTCACACCGGTATACACGTCTGCTTAGACATATGCTCAAGCAGGGCTTCCCTCAGCCGACTTTCCCACTCTGCTCCCTCCTCTCGCTGCTTACCGCAGTCTCGGAGATTCTTCTGGCACTTAACCATCCTCTGCTACCAGATGTGGGAGTGGGAGTCGGAACCCAAGTAACGACGTAACCTCAATATGAGTATGGTCGTTCTCCTTTATTAATAGTACACACCGTGTTTATATAGTCTATCAAACAAGCCACATGCGCAAACAAACTTATTATTGGTTACAAGTTCTCGGCCACCATGCAAGTCCTCCTCTGGATTGGTGGTCAGGTATTGTTCTCGCGGTTACACACAACTCCGTCTGCAGGACTTAGATACTCCCTTCGTTACTCCCTTCTTTATTCCCTTCTCAAGGACATTCAAAGGCAAGGCACGTCCTCCCTCTGAGATGCTAAGGGAACGTCCTCCATCTTAGATATCAGGGGAAAGACTGGATTGGTCACTCCAAGAAGTTCATGTCCTCCGGCAGGCAGCCATTCCTCCACAATTGATTTATTCACTGCATCAGTGTTATAGGACTGTTAAAGGGTGAGTGTTTCTTGCTGATCACTCCTTGGCTCTCCAGTTATAGATCAGCTTCTGTATGGGGATCAAGCTCTCTATTAGTCCTTATCTGCAAGGAGCATGCCTTGCCTCAGGCCAGGGGTAAGGGTTGTTGCCACATTTCATACCTTCCCCCTCCAGGCAGGCTTTTCTCATTCTCCACACAGGCCACAATGTTATCTCATCACCACTCAAGGTTTGAGACATTAGTCCTTTAAGGAGCAGTCAGGCTCCTACAATAGTAGTAACTCCGAGTGAATCTGGATCAAATGGTGTCCACAGGTCATCCAGGTCAGCAAAAGTCAGCTCCCACACAGCTGTTTCCCTCAATTCTGAACACCTCTCTCAATAGTTGTCCACTTGCCCAGGCAGTATACAACATTGTCCCTAAAGGGATACCTGTTCCTCACACTTAACAGGAGTTGTCTCCAGAGAGAGAAAGAGGATGTGCCTCTTCTGCAAGACCCCTGTCAATATCCACTTCTCTAGCCATCAGTCCCAACTGCTTGGCTTCTTTACCCTCTAAATCCAAACCATCAGCTCCGTTATTCCAGCATTGGAGCAGACAAGTAACAAGTTGCTCACCTTCATGCTGACTGTAATCGTTACATATATCTCACAACTCACTTAGGCATAGAGATTGAGTGTTCACTTCTGAATCTTCCCCCTGTGATGTCCCTGCAGGACCTGTTCTTTTTGTGTATTTCTTCTCTACAAGAGTGATTGATACTGGCACTGGTTGAGTCTCTAGGTCAGACACATCACGCATCACTGGGGGCTGCAGAGCTTCTCAAGGGGGTTGAGATAGATGCAGGGACCATTGCAGGGGTTGTGGCAGCTACAACATATCCATCCACCTATCACAGAATCACAGAATCACACTGAGGCTGGAAAAGACCTCTGAGATCATCAAGTTTAGCCTATGACACAACACCGCCACATCGGCTAGACTATGACACTAAGTGCCACATCTAGCCTTTCTTTAAACACATCCAGGGACAGTGACTCCACCACCTCCCTGGGCAGTCCATTCCAATGCCTGATCACCCTCTCTGTCAGGAAGTGCTTCTTGATATCCAACCGAAACCTCCCCTGGCGCAGCCCTCTCATCCTATCACTAGTTGCCTGGGAGAAGAGCCTGACCCCCACCTGACTACAACCTCCCTTCAGGTAGTTGTAGAGAGTGACAAGGTCCCCCCTGAGTCGCCTCTTCTCCAGGCTAAACAACCCCAGCTCCCTCAGCCTCCCCTCATAAGACTTTCCTTCTAGTCCCTTCACCAGCCTCATTGCTCTTCTCTGGACCCACCCTAGCATCTCAATATCCTTCTTGAAGTGAGGGGCCCAAAACTGTACACGGTACTCAAGGTGAGGCCTCACCAGTGCTGAGTACAGGGGGAGAATCACACCCCTAGTCCTGCTGGCCACACTATTCCTGATACAAGCCAGGATGCCATTGGCCTTCTGGGCCACCTGAGCACACTGCTGGCTCATGTTCAACTGGTTGTCAACCAGCACTCCCGAGTTTCTCTCCACCGGGCCGCTCTCCAGCCACTCCTCCCCCAGTCTGTAGCGCTGCGTGGGGTTATTGTGGTCAAAGTGCAGGACCCTGCACTTGGTCCTGTTGAACTTCATACCATTGGCCTCAGCCCATTGACCCAGACTGTCCAGGTCCCTCTTCAGTGTCTTCCTACCCTCTGGCAGATCGACACTCCCTCCCAGTTTGGTGTCATCTGCAAGTTTACTGAGGGTAGACTCAATCCCCACATCCAGGTCATCAATAAAGATGTTGAATAGGACTGGGCCCAGTACTGATCCCTGGGGTACACCACTGGCCACCAGATGCCAACTGGATGCAGCACCATTCACCACCACTCTCTGGGCCCAGCCACCCAATCAGTTTTTAACCCAGCGAAGGTTAGCACCTGTCTAAACTGTGGACTGCCATCTTTTCCAGGAGGATGCTGTGGGAGACTGTGTCAAAGGCTTTGTTGAAGTCGAGGTAAACCACATCCACAGCCTTTCCCTCATCCACTAGGTGGGTCACCCAGTCATAGAAGGATATGAGATCGGTCAGACAGGACCTTCCTTTCTTAAACCCATGTTGGCTAGGCCTGATCACCTGGTTGTCTTCTATATGTTGCATGATGGCACTCAGGATGAACTGCTCTATAACTTTGCCAATATACCATTATTTTGCTCTAAGTGAGACTAAGAACTGAAAGACATTCAAAAGGCCTTACAATACAAGCAAGGCGGTGAAAGCATCCCAAGGGTATCCCAAATTCTCTTTGCCCACTACCATTCTATAGAAATCAGAAACTGACATAATTACAAAAGAATTTATAATTCAATAATTTAACAGCAAAGAACATAGCAGAGAAGCACCTCTAACCCAGAAGTGTTAAACTGAAGAAAAACTATAACCAGCAATGGTAAAGCCACCCACAGCTTCAAAACTAACTGTAGAAACAAATGCCACTGAATCACACTCAGCGATCATCCTACTCACATCACCAACATAATGAATGCTTGTAACGACTCAGGTCCATTAAAACTTCATCCCTTCAAGACACTCAAAATAAAGATCTGTAATTCTCCTAGGTGAACTACTTAAGTCACACCCCAAATAAATGTTGGGTGCTAAATAAGCTGTCTATGTTTAGTCCATATCCAGGGCTCAACTATAGCAGTTGCTCTATCACCAGATGACTCCTCTCTGTCCAGGAAGGAGAATTAGGAAAAGGAGAGAAGATCTGTGGGTAAAATTAAAACAGATTTAATGAAACAGACAAACTAATACAAATATGAACTACACAAAGCTATACTCAGCCCAGCAAATGAACAGTGGTCACAATAAAGGGAAAAGCAGGACCAGGAGGAACCCAAGCAAGAGCAGGAGCCCAAGATGAGATGCAACTAGACAAGACGAGGAGCTCAGTCAGATCTGGAGGAAAAAACAATAAATATAGAAAGGAAGTACTCAATTATGTGGAGCTGCTAGACTTAACTGTAATAATAAATTAACATTGTTTAAATGAAAAATTAAGAAGAAAAAAAGATTAACCACAAGATTTACTTGGAGTGATGCTTTCTTTGTCCCTACAGCTCTATTCCCTCACCTGAGATCTTATCTGTACCAGTACTCATATTTTATTACTTATAGAAGAGCATGAAATATATAGGGCATTTCACAAGTCAGTAAAGACACTCACAACAACCCACAGGGCTGTTCTGTAGATGTCAGTTTTAGTTTGCCCCTGAATCTCTGATTCTCAAGTGAACATGCAATTCTTTTATCTTCATTCTCAGGGAGTTCTGGTTTTGCACCCATGCAGTGGGAAAACATACTTCATGCAAGAAAAATATGTGAAAAAGTTGAAAGGCAGAGATAGATGGAGCCATCTCTGTGATATCTAAACAAAGTATTTTGAACATAATACTAAAGCATTTGCATTAATATGTGAGCTTGAGCTGAAAGAACAAAACTGATGCAAAAGTTACTCATATATGCATTTAGAGCCTTTGTTTCTTTGCTCTTGACCTGCTGTTATTGCAGCAAAATGTCATATGGGACTTTTAGAAATTAATTAATCTAGGCTTGACGTGCGGAAACAAACTTTACAACCCGTGAAAGGTTATAAAGTAGGTATGTTTATTGCGGAGCCGGGTGCAATGGGGATCGCTCCTCCTAGCTTGCACACCGAGGTGTCAAGCAAGCAGGTATTTATTATACTAAATCATGCATATTTAACAGAGTTATCTACATATTCATTATCTGGTGTTGGATTATTATAATCAGTTCCAGGAACTCATTATCATAGATCTTCTCACATTGCGGCTTGCGCACTGCCGTCTGGTGGTTGTGGGCTGGGATCTTCTGGAGGAAGACCCCAGTCTTCCTCGCACTGTACTGTCCACTCTTGGTTCAAAACGTTGGCATTTCACAGGCTTCTAACCACAGAACTGGTACGGTCCAGCCTATCTCTGGTAGCCCTTCTTTGTTAACAATGAGTCCCTGCTTTGTCTAGAGTTATTTTCTCTTATCTACAAAGACCAAGGCCATACAAGATGAGCTAAGGCCTATAAAACTGTCAAGTCATAACATAAAACAGTGTCCTGGGTCTGGCTGAGCTACTTTTCCCCATCCATCCCTCATGCTGCAGCACTGGGAGCTGGAGGGTGTTGATAACACACCTGTGTTATGACTGCCAGTGCTCACACGGCACCAGAGGATGGGGGGGAA